>PVIY010030139.1:0-31289 GCA_004026745.1 Myrmecophaga tridactyla
TAATCCATTCTGCCAATCTGTATCTTTTAATTGGTAGGGTTATTCTGTTAACATTCAAAGTTATTACTGAAAAGGCATTTCTTGATTCCGCCATCTCATCTTTTCTATTTTATTTGTGAAATCCATATATTCTTTTCCCCTTTCTCCTTTTATTCTTTAAATTACCCTTAGTGGTACTCTTCAATTCTGTGCCCTCCTCCAGATCTCCCTCTCCTGTCTTTATTTTTCAGCCAGCAGAACTCCTTTTAGTATTTCTTGTAGGGCCTCTCTCTTGCTGACAAATTCTTTCAGGACTTCTTTGTCTGTGAAAACTTTAATCTCTCTCTCAATTTTGAAGGACAGTTTGGCTGGGTACAGAATTCTTGGCTAGAAGTCTTTCTCTTTCAGGATCTTAGATATATCATACCACTGCCTTCTTGCCTCCAGGGTGCTAGTTGAGTTGTCTGACGTCAGTCTATTTGGTTTCCCTTGTATGTAGTAGATTGTTTTTCTCTTGCCACTTTCAAGATTTTCTGCTTCTCTTCAACATCTGGCAGACTGATTAGTATGTGCCTTGGGGAAGGCCTATTTGTATTTATTCTGTTTGGAGTTTGTTGGGCTTCTTTGACTTGTATATTTATGTCCTTTATGAGGGTTGGGAAGTTTTTACCCGTTATATCCTTAACTACTCTTCCCAGCCCTTTACTCCTTTCTTCTCCTTCTGGGCCACCAAAGATTCTTATATTTGTGCACTTTGTTTTCTCTATCATTTCCCTGAGTTCCCATTCAATTTTTTCTGTCTTCTTTGCCATTTGCTGTTTTGAGTCTTCGAAGGCAATTATCCTGTCCTCTATATTACTTATTCTTTCTTCTATCTCTTCATATCTGGTGCTGTGTGCCTCTAGTATGTTTTTTATTTGGTCAACAGAGTCTTTAATCTCTATGATATCTGCTACTTTTTCTATTTATTCTTTCAAATTCCTCTTTATGCTCTTCTACTGTCTTCTTGATCTCCTTTATATCATTTGCTATCCCACTTATTTTATTAAGTAGAGTTCTATGAACATCTTTGATTAGTTGTTCCAACGTCTGTGTCTCCTCTGATGTTTTAATTGGGTCATCAGGCAGGGCTGTATCTGTCTGCATTGTGATATGCTTAGTGATCTTCTGCTGTCTTCATGGCCTGTAAATATCTTGATTGATCTACTTTGGGAGTTGATTTCTTTCAGCAGTCTAAGGCCTTGTGTTTGCAGGATGGTTGTACAGCAGGGAGCAGCACACAGGCTGGGGCACTCAGTACAGTGATTTGTTTCAGGGCAGGTATGGGTGCAGGTTGGGGATGTTACGCTGACGCTTGTGAACCTGGGACCTCTGTTTGGATCTCCTTAAGTATCTGCCAATGCATGCAATTATATCTAATGATTTAAGCAAAACTAACAAACACCACCAAGTATTTTAGTCTGCCAGGCTTCTGTGACAAATAGCATAGGCAGGTGGGCCTAAGTAGCATGAGTGGATTGGCTCCCCTTCTGGGAGGCAGGAAGTCTGGTGTCGCGGTGTCTGCCAGACCATGGTTTCTTCAAAGTCTGTAGCATCCGTGGTGGTGGCTCAGCAGCCATCAGCCTCTGCCCCCGTCACATGGGAATGTGTCTCCTCCATCAGCTCCTATAGAGTCTATCTCTGTGATAGATTTCCTTTGCTTATAAGGACTCCAGTCACACTGGATTAAGGCCCACCCTGATTGAGTTTGGCTTCATCTCAGTTGGGATTTCAAAGATCCTGTTTACAGAGGTGTTTATACCGCAGTCCTGAGGTTAGGACTCAGACGTAACTTTGTGGGGGGCATGAAGCTGTCGGCCACACCAAGATAGGGGGACATCTGTTGAATGAATGAGTGAGTGTTGAAAGAGAAGGTAGCTGAGCCAGATCACAAAAGGCAGGCTTGGGGAATATATTAGTTTCGTAAATGCTGTCGGAATGCAATATACCAGAATCAGAAAGGCTTTCAAAAGGGAATTTACTAAATTACAACTTTGCAGTTCTAAGCCTAGAAAACATCCAAACTAAGGCATCCAGGGAAAGATACCTTAATTCAAGGAAGGCTGATGGGTCAGGATCCCCTCTGTCAGCTAGGCAGTCACATGGCTGGCATCTGCTGGTCCCTTGCTCCTGGGCTCTGCTGCCTTCAGCCTCTGTTCCTGTGGGGTTCCTCACTCTACTTCTCCAGGGCTGGCTTTCATCCTTGGCTTCCCTTGGCTATCTCCAAGTTCTGACTTGCTTAACATCTCATGGCAATGTCCACTGGTTTCCAATCATCTCCAAACATCCGTGTCTCTGTTCTCCAAGTGTCAGCATCTGTGTGAGCTCTGCTCTGAAGTTTCTGTCAGCTCTGAGGATTCTGTCACTTCTGACTCTCTCCAAAATATTTCTTCTTTTAAGGATTCCAGTAAACTAATCAAGCCCCACCTAGAATGTGTGGAGTCACATCTCCATCTAATCAAAGGTCACATCTACAATTGGGTGTGTCCTGCAATTTTGTATCAAGATTAAAAGAAACGGCTGCTCCCACAAGATGGCTACATAATACATGGCTTTTCTGCAGTTCATAATACTTTCTTCCTTTCTATTTTTTTTGCTTGGGCAGCCACTGGGAATTGAACCCGGGTCTCCGGCATGGCAGACAAGAATTCTGAAAGTATGGCCTGCCCCACATCATACTTTCAAACCAGCACAGGCAACCAGAAAAACCCCATACATTCCACAGCCCCAGCCCCGACCCTGATTCCAGCACATCTGTGCCACATGGCATGGGACCCCTGCTCTCCTCCCTCGCACTGAAGGGGGGCCTTCAAACCCTCTCAGTTAAAGTAGTGGGACTTTTTAGGCCTTACTGGGTGGGCAGACACTTACACTGTTTTAGGTCTTCACTGTTTTAACCTCGTTTTGACTCCTGACCCTCGTACGTGTCTTCATATTCTGGGCAGGAACATCCTGGGTGACGTGCCACGTGTCTCAAAGTCTAGCTTTTGAGAGTAAAGACAAAATGTGAGAGAACACCAAGTTCCCAGCATGCCAGGCAAGCGAGGTGCTCTTTGCTGTGCTTAGATGCTCCCCCTTGCCCATTCAGACAGCTCTGCTGGGTGTGCAGAGTAAAAGCTTCTGGACCCAGAATACCCAGATTGGGGGTGAACTGGTGAAGTGGGGGTTTCTAGCTAACAGAAATGCCCAGACATGTCCTTTTATTTTAACCCTGCTTTGGAATTTACAAATGTTCCAGGTCCCTTTCTTGACTTGTGAGGTGACATGACTGTGCCTGGCTGAACGGAAGGAGCCGGGAGGGCTGCGATGTTGGAAATGACCGTGTGCTGGACCTCTGGGGCTCAGTCTAGGTCAGGGCTGGACCTCTGGGGCTCAGTCCAGGTCAGGGCTATGGAGAGGACACTAAGGCAGAAGGTTCAGGAGACACAGTTGTTTGCAGTCCCTTGCAGCTGAAAGAGCACTGGCAGCTCATGAGGTTTCTCTCTTGGGGTGGTTTTAAGATTTGCCTTTTCTCCAGTGAGGTCCTCTTGGGGCCCCACGGCTCTGCCCCGCACCCTCTTGCCTCCTCCTTGGGCTCAGCTAGGATGGAAGTAAGCGAGGATTCGTGTCTCCCTGGGAAGATGGGCCTGTCAAGAGCCCACAGTGGCTGGATGAGAGGCAGCGTGAGTGCCCACAAGGCGTGAGTGGTGGGCATGGGGGAGGTTCACTCCTGGCACACTATTGGGGCACTAATTATGCTCAGGGATGGTGGGTGCTGCTAACACCTGCAGAAAAGGAGGCTCCTCAGCAGACGGAGGAGGGCCACACAGAGGCCATGTCACCATCGGCACCTGGGGCTTATTTGTGGCCGGAATTCGTCGTTCTCAAAAGCCTCCCAGGCTTGTCTCCACACTAAAAGGTGGCACTGCCTCCTCCAGCATCAGTGAACAGGCTGGAGTTCTTTCAGCCTAGAGGAGCACTTTGAGGAGAGTCAAATGCAAAAGACTGCTGGCATTTAAATGAACGATGGTAGTCCCACTTATTTGCCAATCCCCATGTATGCCCTGTTGGGCCTGACTCCTGTACCCCACAAAAGGCACGTTCAAATATTACTCTGTGCTCCTTGACCTGTGACCTTATTTGTAAGTAGAACCTTTTGAAGATATTATTATTAGTTAAGGAGTAGCTGAATTAGATCAGGGTAGGTCTTAATCCATGTGACCAGAGGGCTCACAAAGGAAGGAAATTCAGACAATCACAGAAGCCACCGGAGGAGACCAAGGACCTGGCCATGTGACAGAGCAGAGATGCAAGTCAAGGAACCCCCAGGACTGTGGCACATCATCAGAATGCTACAAACTCCAAGGGAAAGCGTGTCCTTGCTGATGCTTGCACTGGGAGATTCTGGCCTCTAAAACCATGAACCAACCCATTATGTAGTATTGGTCATAGCATGTGGGAAATGAAGGCACATGCAGGGCTCTCAAGGGCCACGCCTTCTCCCACACTGTTCCCTTCACCCAGTCCATCTCCAGAAGCCCAGAGAGCCTTCAAAACCTACCTGCAAAGCTGCCTCTCTTCGGAAGCCCTGTCCACTGCTCACCTGCCAGCATCCAGCCCCGTGGACTGTTCTGGCATCTGCCTCCAGCACCCACTCATGCTTAATCCTACACAGAACTGGACTCCGAACCAAGTGTGGTGTGTGGTGTGTGGTGGTGGAAGAGACCAGGTTCCCCTACCATCCCTGATTCCTCATGCACATCAAGAGGCAAGAAATGCAGATCACAGAGGGCTGGCATGAGGACGGATAGAGACGGCCCCCAGAATGCCCACACCTCGTACAGGTAGTGCCCACTGGGCAGAATGCAGGGACAGTGCTTCTCTTGCCCCCTTATTCTCCTACATGGTGAGACAAAAGAAGTTCATGTTCTCCTGCCCAGGGGACAAGGCTGGAGGAGAAGTCCCATGTAGGAGAGAACAGATAGGCCAGCACCTAAGAGAACAAAGAATTTTCAACCTTACCAAGTTCTACATCTGTGTAGGCCACACGCCTGGGTTTCCCTGGTTCTCGGCCCTGACTGCACCTGGGAGGTACCTGCTTTCACAAGCCCGGACACTGGGATCCACTCGGACCAACAGAGTTAGAATCCCTGGGCCTGGGACCTGGGCCTCTGCTCTTGTTAACATTCTCCTGGGGATCCCGGTGGCAGTGCTGGCCAGACATTGCCAGGTGCACACACCACAGGTGAGTATGCCTCGTGACTTCTAGAGACCTGCAGAAATACCACGCCCACTAACCTGAAACTCAGAGCCTTGGCATTGCCGTTTGCCAGTGTAGATGTGCTGGTACTGCTGGCACCCAGATGGACGCTCCAGGCCACCCCCCAAATGCACCCATGGATCCCAGGGCCGGGGGCAGGAAGGCGGGAAACAGCCCCAGGGGATGCCCCAGCTCACCTGCCAGCAGGCCTGCCTCTCCTCATTTGAATACTCTCCTTTGTTAACGAGGTTATTTGTTTAAAGGCAGAAATCTCATCTGATCATCACATCCAGCAATATCTTAGGCCTCCACGGCTCTTCGGCTCTTTGGGGACACAATTTGCGTGTCATTTTGCTTTTTATTGCTTTTTATTGGCTGTGGGACTGTTGGGAAGAAAATGAGAACTATTTATCATGCACTGAGGAAATCTGCCACAGGGCGCAATGAATAGGGGAAGGTGACGAGGGGCCACGCAGGGCAGAGATAAGTCATCCGCGAGAAAGCTGCGATGGGGAAGGAACGGGCAGGCGGCGGCCGTGCTCCTGCGCCATCTCTGCGCCAGGCCACGATGCCCAGTGCCTGGGCAGAACCGGCCGGGCTCATCCAGCGAGGTAACCCGCGCTCAGCCTGCACAGGGCCAGACGCAGCTCTCCCCGGCCGGGTCAGAGGGGCTCTAGTTGAGGGCACCAGGAAGCCTGCAGCTAAGCCTGAGCGTGGAATACCCGGGAGGCGCTGGTCAGCACGTGCCCCCGTGACCCAGGCGTTACTGGCTGTAGGGCTGCCCCACCCCAAAGAGAAGCGCCTGAGTAGCTGGGAGGGCCGATGGAAGCAGGCCTCCTGAATATGCCATCACACACATCGGTGCTTTACGGGCAGAGGCGACAACAGTAAACGAAGCAGGGTTTAGTTTTGGTTTTAACTTTATTTTAGAACAGTTTTAGATTTACATAAAAAAAATTACGAAGTTTGGATAGAGTGTTTCCATATGCGCCCTGCCCAGTTTCCCCTATGATTAGTGTCCGATACTATTATGCTACGTTTGTAACCACTGCTGAACTGATACTGATACATTATTACTCACTAAAGGCTATATTTTATTCAGATTTTCTTAGTTTTGATCTGATGTCCTTTTTCTATCCCAGGATCCCACATTGCATTTAGTGACCAGGTCTCCTTGGGTCCCTCTCGGCTGTGACAGCTTCTCAGACTCTCCTTGTTTCTGATAACCCTAATGGTTTGGGGGAGGACTGGTCCGGGGGTTGGAGGATGTCCTTCAATTTGGGTTTGTCCCATTTCTCTCTCATGACTAGACTGGGATGATGGTTTTATGGAAGGAGGATCACAGAGGGAGAAGCCTTCTCATCACATCCTATCCAGGACAAACTGTCCACACGACTCACTGCTGTGGCATTGACCTTGGCCACCTACCTGAGGTCGTTTGCCCTGTCCATGGTGAAGATCCTTTTTCGATCCCCTTTCCAGACTGTACTCTTGGAAAGCAGATCCCTGTGCACGGCTCACAGTTAAGAAGAGAGAGTCACACTCCTCAGCCCTGCAGAAGAATTTCATTCATTTCTTTCCTTCTCTTACTTCTATCATTGAATTGTGGGAGACTCCAATATCTAATTCACAGACTGCTCATCAAGCTCTGGAGGAAATTTAAAAAGAAGAGAAAGATCAGTTTAGGGCCCCGAATCTTAGAAATAGTGCAGCACTGCCCAGAACCAAGACCCCTGGATGGGAGCAGAGCTGGCCTGTTCTGGCGTGCAGCTGCCTGGCGAGGGGAAGGAGCTCTCAGCACGTTCTCCAGGCTATGCCCCAGCCATGCCTGGCCACCTCCCGTGCTGGGGGCCTCATCACACTTCCAGAAAGAAGCTTCCACCCACCTTCACCGTCTGCCAACCAGCGTGGATCTGCATTTACTTCTCACATTTAAACCTTGACTCTTGGTCAAGCTAGGTGTTCCCCAAGGGAAAGAGATGGGAGAGGGTCCATGACCTGTGCTTTCATCACAGTTCTCCAGGGAAACAGAACCAATGGGGATATGCATATTGGCACAAACACATGCACACACTTACACGTACGCATAAAGACATTTGCTGTAAGGAATTGGCTTGTACGGTTGTGGTGGCGAGTCCAACTTCAGTAGGACAGGCTGCAGGTGGGAATTCTGGTAAGAGCGATGCTGAACTCTCAGTTCTTTGCATATAAGGCCCCCAAATGATTGGATGAGACCCACCTGTGTTATCAAGGAATGCCTCCTTTCCTTAAAGTCAACCGACTGTAGATGACAGCTCCATCCACAAAAAAGACCAACTAGACACCACAGCCTAGCTAAAGTGATACAGGAAATAAACCATGACATCCTCCAAATGCTGACGGCTGCTCTTAACCTCTCTTTGCTCTGTGGAGTGTTCGCAGCAGGAGAGCTGCCAACCAATAAATGCATGGCTCCTGATTGCTCATCTTAAAACCAAGCTCAAGAAAGATCTAGTGTATTTTAACGGAAAATAAAACGATTAACACGTGAGTGTAATTGAATCACATCAACTCCAATGGCCTTCTAGTCCAATTTTCTGTGCAAGCAGGGACCCTTCCCCCAAAGAGGAGGCCAATGGGCCTGGCTTCACCCTGGAGCAGAGGCCACAGGCCTGAGACATCCTTCTCAGGGAGGGGGGTTGGACAGCCAGTAGACAGAGCACACGCCTCACACTCAATCATCTGGGCAAGCGTTTCTTTGTGAGGGCTCTTTAAGGGGTTACTCTAGCGCAGGCTTGCAGGGAGAGGGAATTAGAGAGGAAAGTTCTACTGCTCTCATTGCCTGTGGAAAAATACCTAAGTGTGGCAGCCAAGATCTGACGAGTGCCTCCTCCAAGCACAGCGCTGAGCTGAGAGCAGCTTACAGATTTATCGCCCATCCCTTCCCCCCAGAGTGAGCCAGGCGCTGCTGCGCCCCAAGGCCAGGCAGCTGGAGCTGGAATTCGGAGCCTTCCAGGTCCTCTCTGTCCCTTCTCACTAGTGCTTCCCAAACCCTCATTTAAAGCTCCCTTCCCTCTGCAACCCAAAGCTGTCCCATCTTGAAAGGCTGCTGCTCTTGGCAAGTGGAAGAGGAGAGGGTATAATTAAGCCATAATTTGTGTGTGTGTGTGTGGGTGGGGGAATGAACCCCAAGCACAACCCCAAGATGCCACCTGGTGCTGGGGATACAGAGATGGGTTCTGAGGCTGGCCCATCAAGAGGCTTCTACCCCGAAGACAGATACCCTTTCTCCAGGGGGTCTCTGCATGGTGGAAACATGCCGAGCTGGTAAGAAGGCATGGACCCACTCGTGGTGTCAGTGTCGCATCTAGAAGGCCCACGGAGGGACAGAAGTCTTATGATGATGGTCGAGGTCCAGAGATGACCCCAGGTGGGTGTGGACAGTCCCAGCAGCATGGCAGCCCCAGGCAAGACCACAGCAGGTGGCTGTCTGAAAGGACTCTGAGCCTTTGCCTTCAAGAGCGGCGGCTCCACACTCCGTGGAAGGGGGAGGAAGGGCCCGGAGCAGGAAAGTGGTGGGGAAAACAGTTCTCAGAAAGGTCTGCTGAGACGTGGGGCAGAAAGCTCTGTTTACCCAGGCACAGATACGCTAATATGTAATTACGCTCCGAAGTCGCCAGGCCAGGCAGGCACTGCTGTGCAGCAGTACCGGGGCTGGGCAGGTCCTGCGCCCTGTTCCCAAACATTGCCAGGAGTGCTTTTTCTTGATCAATTATGCTTTTCATTTCATGGTAATTAGTTAGCAAGCTGCTAGAAGAAGACGTTGTTAAGAGATCTTTTTATTGTTTTAATTTTTTTCCCTTCAAAGATACTCGTATATTTTAAGAAAGCTCACAAGAGAAGCCTCTCCCTTTGCCATAAAGCTGCATGAAAAAGCTTTTCTTGGGGAAATTGGAGTAAAAAGTCAGCATTTCTTGAGAACCTACTTGGCCCATATGCCCACAAGGGTGATTCCGGAGTCCATCCTGGGTGACGAGTCATTGATTCACAACTCTGTCATTATTATCAATGGACTGAAAGGCTCCTCATGATGTCTATTTTTTTTTTCAGTGCCCACCAAACAGGAGTGAATATAGACGAGTCTGTACCCAGCAACTCGATTGTTATTGCCATTAGCAGGTGGTGCTGTGAGGTCAGTTGACACTCAGGAATTGCCCAGGCAGGGTGGTGAGGATTAATTCCATGTGTCCACTTGGCCATGTTATGGCATCCCGTTGTTTGGTCAAACACTGACCAAGGTGTTGCTGTGGGAACGTTTGGTAGATGGGGTCAGTATCAATAATCAGTTGACCTTAAATAAATGAGATTGCGGGCCACAGTGGCTCAGCAGGCAGAGTTCTCACCTGACATGCCAGAGACCCAGGTTCATTTCCTGGTGGTCTGCCCATGCCAAAAAATTAATTAATTAATTAATTAATTAAAAATAAAAAATATAAGACTGCCCTCTATTAGGTGGTTAGCCCTCAGTCAATCACCTAGGAGCCCTCAGAAAGAACTTAGGGCTCCAGAGAGCAGAGAAACTTCCTACTCAATTCTTTAACAGCATCTTTACCAGAATTTTCAGTTTGTGGTCTGCCCTATGGAGTTCATACTTGACATCCCAAATCCCATGAGCCAATTCCTTATAATAAATCTCTTAATATCTATCTATCTATCTATCTATCCAGTCATCTGGGGCTATGTTCCCCATAAAAACATGTCCTTCAACTCAATCCATTCCTGCAGATGTGAATTCATTACAAGTGGGACCTTTGGATGAGGTCGCCTGATTGACCCAACTCAAGCAGGAGGGTCTCAATCCTATTACTGGAGTCCTTTATAAGCAGAATGAAATTCAGACAGAGACAGGGAAAGCCACAGCATTCCAGGTCCAATGGGACATGGAAGAGAGGGGAGAGGCCAGGAGAGGCTGCCGTGTGCATTGCCAGGTGACAGAGCAGCCAGGACCAAGGGCCACTGGCAGCCAGCCCCAGGAGGCCAGCTTTCAGGGAAAAGCATCACCTTGGTAGCATGTTGATTTGGATTTCTCCTAGCCTCAAAACCAGAAACCAGTGAATTCCCACTCTCTAAGCCATCTTATGGAGGGCAGTCTCTTTCTTTTAATTTTTAATTAACTAATTAATTAATTTTTTGGCATGGGCAGGCACCAGGTTATAGGTTAAAAACCTATTTTAGAGTATTTGCTTTACCAATGAGAGAACTAAAACATCTATCTATATCTCTATTATCTTCCTGCTTATCTCTCTAACATCCATCTCTCTGTATACATATATATGTCATTTATCTATATCTGTCATATCTAGCTATCCATCTATCTATAGCATATCATCTATTTATCCATCTATCAGCTATCTCTCTGTCTGTCTGTCTATCTATCTATCCATCCATCTATCTACCAGATCTGCTGTTGGTTCTGTTCTCTGCAGAGCCCTGATGGGTATTGCACAGTCACAGCTGTGTCATTTGTGACAGTCACTTTTCACACTTCTTTGCTGAACCCACCTGCCCTCAGACCCTAGTAGTGAAGGACAATGTGCAAACAGGTGCAAACCGAAGAGGTCCACAGGCATTTTTCATTCTGTCAGAGACTCCTGAACTGACCCCAGGGGTCCTCTATGTTACAGCCACACTGTCCACCTTGATTGCCACTAGCCACCTGCAGCTATTTAAACTAACGAAAAAACGAAATGAGATTGAAAAGTCAGTTCCTTTTCAGTGCAAGCCACATCTGAGCACTCAGATGTTACGTAACAGTTGGAGATCAGGTACGATCATAGGTTCTCTGATAGCAGTTTACAACGTGAGACACTCAACGGATGAAAGGCAAATCGGTCCATTCCTACCGTGAGGAGCTGCCCCACGGGGAGCCCACTTGGGGGCCTGCTCCAGGGAAGGGGTGACAGAAACCAGAACAACAGGGGGCTACCATGCCTGGCAAGCTTCACGGGTTTTAGGTTTCCTGGGTTTTTAGGGATTGGATGTTCTGAATAATTGCACAGGCTCTAGTGAGAAGGGGTCATCCTTAGATATTAAGCCTCTGGGGCTTCAGGGAGCTGAGTATGTAACCCATGAAGGGAAGAGATTGGAGTGTAGGCTCAGTGCCCATGAGGGGGGTTAGCTTTAGCCATACCCTGAAAACTGTCAGGACAGCACTCATGAAACATTACACTACAGTTGCCACAGTTGGCTCTGGGCTTCCATATTGGACAGTGGATGGCTCGTACATGGAACATCCTGCCACTGCAGAAAGTTCTAGTGGACAGGGCTGGTCTGGATAGTCCAGGGGTGAGCTCAGGGTGCCGTGGACCTGTCCGCTTGCCTCGGGGTGGACCCTTAGGGAGGTCCCGGGTCTCACCAGCTTCTCAGGCATCCATGATCCCAGGAAGGTCTCCAGGACAGGCAACCCCATGGTGTGACGTGGAGTCCTGCCCCAAAGGGGTGTTCCTCCCCCACCTGGGGACAGCAGGAGTTTGTCCCACATTCTGGTTCCTTTCCTGTCTCTTTGTCCTATCTGACTCTGGGGCTTGACCGAGAGGACGGGACTCAGATGTCTAAGGAGCCACCTCCCAGCAGAACTACTCGGTGACACCAAGGTCAGAGTCCTGAAGAGGCCTGGAGACCCCGGAGGAGGTCCTCTGAGGTCCTCGCCCGAGGCTGCTCTTCTTGCCAGCTCTTGAGAAGAGGCAGCATGTCATCTTCTGAGGCCACAGTCTCTCCTGGGAGAGCCTTCCGGGAACTGGAGCTCTAGCTGTCCTGCAGATGGGTGATTCGTTTTCCTCCTGTCCTCTAGAGTCAGCTCTGAAAGCCCCTGGACCTCCTCTGGTGAGGCTCTACAAACATACAGGCCACTGTAACTGAGTTTAAGGTTAGGTGAGACGGGATAAGGAGCTGAAATTGTACGTCCTTAACTAAATAAGGGACAGAGGATAAAAAGGCACATTTGGCTGTTATTGCAATGCTCACCAATGCTGCTTAAGGGGATTTTCCTCTTGGGAGCTGAGACACCGCCCAGGGCTGGATGTCGGCACATGGAGGAACCATCCTTCTCTCGCTCAGCTGCTATGGTTGCAGGAGCTGGGGAGGGGCCGACAGAAATGGTAAAGCATCACCCCTATTAAGAGTCCCTCCAGCTCAGTGCTTGCATCATGGACAGTTATTTAGTCATATTTTCAATGATGGCCAATAACAAAACCTGGTTCTTTAAAAATAATACTCAAGGAAGGTTTCAAAATGCTTCCCCCAGAGCAGTCATTGCTGCTGGTTTGCCCATTGACTCAGTTTGCGTATCCAGACATTTGTGGCCTCACCTTGTTCCTGCCTCCTCAGGTAGGAGCACCCCTGTTTCAGCATTGTCACCTATGCCACTTCCTTCCCTCCAAGCTGGGGATGCGTCATCCATAAGTGCCAAAGAATCTAGCAGTCAGGTCTGGATGAAAGGAAGGAGGATGACCTGGATCAAAATAATAACCGCAGATAATTAAGAGGCTTAACTAATTTGGACTGAGATTTTAACGTTATCACGGAGGAGGGGCTGGTATTTAAATTGTAAATGACGGATAATCGATCAGATTGACTGATCTGTTCTTCTCCTGAGTTCCTGCTGCTGGCTCTTTGGGGGTCCCAGAGTCTCAGAAGTTATTAATTTAACATTGCTTACTCCTCGGTACGTGAGTCAAAGCCCTTGTGGTATACACTTTACATACTTAATAAATGTGATTGATTTCATTTTTTTTCCCATCAGTGTCACTAACAGAAGTGGGATTTGAGGCATTGGAGAACATTTGGTGTGCACACCTAATTTTGTGGGAAGTTTGTGTTTGAATGAGGTACTGGCAGGGGGAGGGAAGGGTTTCTTGGTCCCCAGAGGTGGATGGCAGCCCCTGATGTCAAAACTACTCATGATTCTCTTTCCGGAAAGTTCAGCTGCCTGCCACTCACGCCTCATTCTGGTTTAAAAAGGAGGAAAAAGAGAACATTTAGAAACACAACAAAACTCTGACCCAAACCAAAAATATCTATCTCTGATCATTATTCATGACTCAGTTGGTGGGAAAAGAAACCAGCCTTGTTACAACAGCCCAGGCAGATGAGCTCAGCCCCCAAAATAGGATGTTTGGCAACTGGTCAAGTGCCATCAGCCACTGCGCAGAAGTCCATCGGGGACCAGCGCTGCTGGATCTCGGGGTTGCCGGCCTAGCTTCCCCAGCCCAGTCCCAGCTCCAGGTTTTTGTAGGAAAAATCCTGAGGTTTGGCCGGAATTGGCAAGGCAGGGAAGCAAGCAGTGCACTCTTCCGGATCCCAATGGGGAAAGTTTTCCACTCACTGCGGGACTTTTCCCGTGACTGTTTTTCCCCTAATCTCTGGACAGGAATGTCCTACATTGCAGGGAAAATCTGGAGAATCCCATAAACCAGCTGCCACCGAGGCTAGGGCGTGGGCCTGTTACATCTAAGCTGCGTGTCAATTTGTGCTGCTCATCGTGCAACTCTGGTCTCATTACTCTTCCTATTGTTGCTACACCTCAATTTTAACATAAATGTCTTACATTAACCGGCCAAGAAAGCTGGAGACCTGAGAGCGTGTTCAGAGAGCCCTGCCTTGGGGTGGGGGGTCAGCCTATGAAGAATAGCATGGTATTAACTATTTCCTGCCGCTCCTGCCATCACAGGCCCTGCAACACCAGGGGGCGGAGACCTGTGGACCTCAGACCCCCTATTATCTTGGGGACCTCTGCTCTGGTCCCCCCACCTTCAGCTCATGTGTGATGATCCCACAGTGGCCCATGACCACAGTGGCTGGAAGGGGCATTGTCCATGTTTACCCCCGACATCGGCTTCACAGTGTGCCAGGAAGGGTGATTCTGTCCATCACACCTCGCCTTTTGCTGAGGTTTGGTTCGTTCTGTAAACATTTCAGGTGGGGTTTTGTGGCTGGCCTAAGTTTCTATCTAATTAAAGGAAATTAAGGAGATTAACAGCTCGAAATGGAGAGAAAGGAGAAATGATTGGTAAAGAAAGGAAAAAAAATAAGGGCAGGGAGGTGGGAAGGTAGCGGAAGAGAGCAGGTGACAGCTATTTGCTCACCTCCTTAAAATCCCCTCCTCTGCCCTCTCCTTGGCCCCGTTGCCCTATTTCCCATTGAAATTCACACCTCCCCCAGCCCAGAACCTTACCTGCACACAGGTGACCCCTTCCTTTTGCTGCAGCACCCACTGCCCCGAGCCCCACCCCTTTCTCAAAGCCACCTGCTGGGCCCCTTCTCAGGATCACCTGTGAGTCCCAGAATCTACCGTCTCTGCACCCAGTTCAACCGCCTGACGGCCAAGCCCACGGCATCATCCGCTCCCCTGGGAGCCCGCCTCCATGAGACCTCACCTAATGGCCCCGACTTGGAGATTTCTAGCTCCACCCTGACAATGCTGAGAGTGCAGAAGGGGTTCCTTCCAAGGTACAGAATCCCTGCTCACAGCAGGAGACTGGCCTTGTCTTCTCTGTTTCCCTCTTGGGTCTGCAGAGCTGGGCTCAGCCAATATGGGCTGACGTGAGGGGCCGAGGCTGAACCTCAGCCTCCCCTGCTTCTCATCCTGGACTCGGCCCCACTCTGTCTTCTCCAGACCGTGGGCAGAGCATCTGCAGCATCTGCCATGCTCGCCCACACCAAGCCCTCCAGCCTGGCAAACTCCTCTCTGCTTCCAGGAGTTTTTCAATTCTGGCTGGTTAATATGCTGAACTATAAACAAGCTCCAAGTTCAGAGCTACCCACACGTGGGCACTAGTGAAGACCTCATTTTCTTCCCATAAGGCGCCAAGCCAAAGCTGTAAGATGCGATGCACATAAAGCTCGGGGTCTCGGCAGGGCAGTGGAGTCGAGGGACAATTCTAGAATCAGGGTTTCCCGAATTGCACTGAGCTCAGTCCATGAATGGGAACGGTGGTGGAGGATGGGGAGCTGCAGCCCGAAAAGTGGGTGGCTACACGGTGCCATTTATCAGGCAGCTGCCAGCCTTAGGGCACATCCAGGGAGGCCCGAGGGACCAGTCACTTGGGTGTGGCAAGTGTGAGCCCCATGGGGTCAGGGGTAGGAAACCCCTCACTCTTGCTCACAGAAGCAAGCAGAGAGCAAAGGCCTCAGGGGGTTGGACGCAGCCACTGTCCAGTGTTGGACCCAAGAAACTCATCCCTAACAGACCATTAGGACCCCAGAGATGAACACAGAAAAGAGAGGACTGGGCAGGGGTGCATGTCAGGGGCTCAGTGTCTCCCCCAGGCAGAGGGCAGAGGGCCTTGCTCTCCATTACTGACCACCAGGGCCTGTGAGCTCAGGGTGCAGAGCCTGCTGCCTGAAGGCGGTCAAAAAGATGGGCACCAAGTCTGGGGCTAGACTCAATCTCCACCCAGAATCATCCCTGGGAACACCTGGGTTCAGATCCAAGACAGAGGGATTCTCAGGGGTCACACAAATGGGGGGAGGCCCAGGGAAGCAGCAAGTCGACCAGTGGGAGCAGCAAAGTGAGACTTTTAATGTGACCGGAAAAAAGCCATAGAGTCTCACCAAATCGCCAGCATGCCACCTAAGGCACCAAGAAAGCTGTGTCTTCATTACCTGGGGAGGCTGTGCTACAATGAACACAAACCAGGAGGCGTCAAACAACAGAAACGTGTCTTCTCACAGTTCTGAAGGCCAGAAGTCCAGAATCGAGGTGTCGGCAGGGCTGTGCTCCCTCCAGCAGCTCTAGGAGAATCCCTCTTTGCCTCTTCCAGCTCCCCGAGGTTGCCGGCAGTACCTGGACTCCTTGACTTGTAGATGCTTCACTCCAATATTGGCCTCTGCCTTCCCATGGCACCTGTCCTGTGCAGCCTCTGTGCTCACATTCCCCTCTCATTGTAGGCACTGCAGGTGTCCTAGGTTAGAACCTGCCTTCCCCTCCTCCAGGGGGATGGACCATGGATTAGTTTCCTGGCAGCTAAAGCAAACTCCATGCAATGGTTTGGCTTAAACAAAGGAAATTTATTGGTTCATGGTTCTGAGGCTAGGAGAAGTCCAAATCAAGGTGTCAAAGTGATGCTTTCTCCAAAAGACAGAGGCATACTAGAGCTGGCTGCCAGAGGTCCTTGGTCCTTGGCTTTTTGATTACATGGCAATGCATATGGCACCTCTCCTGGCTTCTCTGTCCCACTGACTTCTGGCTGTTTCCTCCAGCTTTCTCTCTCTCCGTGGACTTCTCTCTTGAATCTTCAGTAATAGGATTAAGGCCACACGTTAACTAAAATAACCTCATGGAAAGGTTCTACCTGCAATGGGTTCATACCCACAGAAATGGATTAAGTTTAGGGGCATGTTTTCCTGGGGTACATAGCTTCAAGCCACCAGAGACCTCATGTTAACTGATCACATCTTCAATGACTCTATTTCCAAATCAGGTACATTCGGCAGTTTTGGGTAAACATGAATTCTGTGGGCACTATCCACCCTGCTTTGGGAATTACAGCACGAGTGTTTGGGAGCACGTGGCGGGAACTATATAACCTGGGGTCAAATCTGTAAATCTTTTCTCCCCAGCCCCTACCCCTAGGGTAAGTTCTGTCCCCTTTTTGAACATTTGTTTCCTCTTTCCTAACTTGGGGACCGTGACCCAGCTTGCTGAGCCCTTGAAACTGTCCATGCGGTGCTGAGTGCAGAGCCTGCCCCTAGGAGACCCCTCATCCGTCCGAGGGAGCTGCCGGCTCTCCTGGCCACAGAGTTGGTTAAAGGAGATGGTGGGGAAAGCAGACAGAGTGGAACTCTGCCTGCGCAGGTTTTGGTGTGGAAGCGTGGGCGGGGACACACAGTGAGAGGGTGATCAGGCAGGATTCGGGCGCAGCAGCCCACGTCAGGGTGGGGGTAGGGGCTTCTCCACTGGCCTGACGATACCCTGGAACCCTGGGGGTGCCAACTCAGAGAACGAGAAGCCAACCCAGCCTGGCCTTTCCAGAGACCAAATCCACATAGAAAAAGGAGCCTCTAGGAGAGGAAGGAGGGGATCCCCCAGCCCCGATGATAGGAAGAGAGCAGCCACCTAGATAGTGACCCCTGCCGTCCATTCTGCTGCCAGCGGTGGACTCAGCTCTTCCTCATCACGGGAACTTCATCCCCGGTCCTACCTGAGGACCCCAGCCTCAAAGGTGGGGGGCAGCAGGGCATTAGCTGCCAGCTCTGGAGGGAGAAGATCCAAGTTCTAACAAAACCCCTACAAGTGACCCAAGCAGCTTCTTGACTCCTGAGCCTCAGTTTCCTCACCTGTAAAACAGCTCACGCCTTCACCTCCTTTAGAGCCTGTGGGCTGCGTCCCCGTGCAGCATATTTGCTGCCCCTCCCTGGGGAAAGGGGCTGCTACCCTGCGCCATTCCTTGAGAGAGCCACGTGTCCGCTCTGCCCAATGAAGCCTGAGTAGAAGCGACTTTTTGCCAGTCTGAGCTAAGAGCCAGCTCTCAGGACATCCTGCTCCGTTTCTTGTTGCCACGATTCCAGAACGTTTCCAAGAGAGACGACTTCATTCTTTGGGTGCTGGAAAGAAGACAGCACACAGTAGGGCCACAGCTTACCTGGGGGGAGGAAGGGGCATGCGGGGTGAGTGAGAAATAAGTCTCGGAGGCCGTCAGCCCCTGAGGTTGGTCGTCAGCCCCTGCTGTTCTGGCTGTAGTTGGTTCAGCTGCAAAGCGGGTCCCACCCTGGTTGATAAGTCCCCCTCCAGCCAGCCCACCCCGAGCACCCCGTGTTAAAAGACAATGTGTGGCCCACCCCAGCCTGCATGGCCCACTGTCCTCTCGTCCTCTCCCCTGCGGGGCTTCCTCATGGCACTCTTGACATTTAAAACACTTCGTATTTGTTTTTGCATTTTGCTTTTCTTCTATCTCTCCCTGAAAGAATAAAAACTTCATAAAAGAATGAATTTCGTTCCTTGCCCATGACTGAATCATTTATGTCAAGAATGGTGCTTGGTATATAGAAATCTCAATAGCTCTCTCTCACTCACAGAACATGGGCTAAATTAATAGAAAATAGTAGAAATCGGCTGGCCCCATCCTAGGTGAAATGCCCCTGTACTTAATCCTCACAAGTAGCCCTGTGCTCTGAGAGCTACGATTAAGACCCACTTTACAGATGAGACAGCTGAAGCAGAGAAGGGGCGAGGACTCACCCGCAGCCCGAGGGCTGAGCTGGCACGCAAGTCCTGGCCAGACTGTCACTCTCTGTGCCACCGGCCCACCTGGTGCTGTCTTCCCAGGGTCCTTGTGAGGAGGGAAAGCGCTTGAGACATGCAAAAAAGCTGAAGATGGCAGAAGCCGCCACCACCACCGCTGCTGGCTCCCTGTTACCCGCCTAAGAAGCGGCAGGGCTGCCCAGTCGCCCCGGCCCCCACTCCGAAGCCCTGGCTCACTCTGTGGCATCAGCAGTTCCCTAACTTGGCCGTGCCTCAGCATCACCTGGAGAAATTCCAAAAACTGCTGATCCCTGGGCCCTGCCGCCGGAGTTCTGGGTCAGAACATTTGCAGGCAAGGTCCAAGCACTCATAGTTTTTGAAATATTTTAAATTGAAATTGAAATCACACCTGGCCCGCCGAGCAACCCTAAGAAACCTCCACCCCATCCTGGTGTCGTCAGTGGTGCCCCCTCCCCTGCCCAGCCTCCTCTGATGCCCGGTGAGCCGGCCAAATGATTGGGTTCCCCATCCCCTCTCTGCCCGAGGTGATGCCCCATCCCCTCGGCAGGTGGGAGGTGTGGGCTCCCCACTCCAGCCCCAAGACTCGGGATCACCCAGGGTGTGGGACAAGCCTCTTTAGACCAACCACGAGAAGGCTGGGGGTGATGGGCTATGAGGAATGCTGGCTTTTCTCAGGCAAGCAGCTAGGGAAAGTGTTTCTTTCCTTGGGCACGAAGTCTCCAGCACCCACCAAGTGGCCTCTGTCCTGTTTCCCAGCACGCCCCCTTCTCCTCTGAGTTAAAGTCCATGGGCGCTGGCCACAAAGGCAAGCACAGGTCACCGCCAGTGCTTTCCTGGAATTTTCCAACCCGAGGGGTAGCGAGAATCCCTGGCACTTGGGTTAAGGGACTGTTTGGGTTTGCTAAAGCTGCCAGAATGCAATGCTCCAGAAATGCATTGGCTTTTACTTAGGGGATTTATTAGGTTACAATTTTGCAGTTCTAAGGCCATGAATATGTCCAAATTAAGGCAACAACAAAAGGATGCCTTCACTGAAAAAATGTCGTCTGGGGTTTCTCTGTTGCACAGAGACAAGGCACATGATGGCATCTGCTGGCCCTTCTCTCCTGGGCTGGTTTCCAAATGTCTCTCAGCTCCTGTGGGTCCTTCCTTAGCCTCTCTTGGGGCATTCTGTCTCCAAGCAGTTGCCCTCTGTGTTGACTCCCCAAGCATCTGTGTTTTCTCCAAAATGCCTCCTTTTTTATATATATACTATATGGTGGGGGTCACATTTCATTCTTTTTCGATGTAAGTAGCCCATTATTGCAGCAGCATTTTGTTGAATCTTTCTGGGGGGTGGGGAAGTGCATGGGACAGAAATTAAACCCAAGTATCCCACACGGCAGGAAAGAACTCTACCATTGAGCCATCCCTGCACGCCCCAGTGTCTCCCTTTTAAAGGATTCCAATAAACAGTCCTTTAAAGGACTCCATTGAATTGGGTGAGTCACATCACCATGAAAACAGCCTAATCAACCGTTCCTGCCCAGCCGTAAGTCTGTCCCCACAAGATTGGATCAGAAGAAAATGGTTTTCTGAGGTACATAACAGCTTCAAACCAGCACAGGGATTTAAATGGTGGGACAACAGGGCTGCAGGTGATTCTATTCCTTGGCATGTGAAGGAGTCCATTTCATGTAGGAGAAAGTGAAGTGAGAGAAGGAAGCAGAACACAAATCAGAGAGAACCTCGAAGGCAGGTAAATCCATGCCTCCAGCCCCCAGTGCTCCAATGAAGCTCTACAATCATTCTTGGACTCTGCAATATCCTTCTCCCACAATCCCCTTTTTGATCATATTGCTTTGTGTAGGATTCTTTGGGTTGCAAGTGACAGAAACCCAGTTACTGCATATGCTTTCTGAAAAGGGTGAGTACCTGGTGATTGGGACCTCAAAGCCCCAGCTCACGAACCCAAATCTAAATCACAAAAACGAAACTGACTTCCTACCCGGTTGGTCACTCTCTACCTTGGTTATAGACCAAAACATGGCACTGTGGTTTCTCCTTAGGCAGATTCTGACCGCTTCTTCCTCAAAGTGACTTCAGAGCCCTCTGTTCTGTGCTGGGGGGTGGGGTGCGGGGGGCGCTTTCTCTCCCCAGGAATTGAAATGTGACTGGTCTTCCCTTATTAGGAAGTGGCTTAAGTAGGGAAGTGTGACCCAATCTGGCCTGTGGGACCTGAGGGAATGTTTGCTGAGGGCTCAAAGGAAGCATTTTCCTCCCCTCCTATTATGAAGAAAAGATGTAAGGATGATAGGGGACCCGAATCAGCCTGGGATGCTGAATTGCTGCCGTCCTCCTCCATCCCTTGAGAGGGTGAGCCTGGCATGCAACTGGTGGTAGAGTGAATGCCAGAAGCTTCTGGGCCTTTGGCAATGCCATTGGGGTGTTGAAATAGCAAACTCTGGAACCACCCACTCCATCTCTTGTTGTTTTATGGGATAGCACACATTTCAATGTTTATCCTAACTCATAAACTGCCCAAAGCAAAATTACTCAGAGTAGAGACTCTTCATCCTGGAAAAATGGCCCAGTACAGACCACCACTGCCCACTGTCTGTTGCTATCTGAACTTGGAAAGGGTCCTCAGGACGTATGTATCCAAGGAATGTTGTAAGGTGGATGAGATGTTTGAGATATGGACTGGTGCATTTGAGTCTCCTCTGAAATTGTGTCTGCAGCCTTCCCCCTCCAAGCTGTGGGGCTCCTTGTCCCAGAGACCCAGGACCTAGAGAGAAAAGTGTCTGTTGATCACACTGAATCTTGGAGCTGAGTTTATTCATCTCTTTAGCAGAACAAAAGAAGAGAAAGTGGGACATTGCCAAGAAGAGAGCATCCATCTAATTTTCTTTATGTCTTTCTCAAGCACATCAGACCAAGCCTACACATCACGCCAGGCTTTTCCCACGGAGCAGAAGGAATGTGCCTGCTGCCTGTTACGTGAGGTGGGAGGTGGGGGATGGGGGAGGAGAAGGACAGTTTGGGGAAGGAGACGCCCCATCTGCCACCCCACGGGCGCCATCTTGGGCAGGAGCTGCCGAGGCCATGGGACCTCGAGGCCTGAGCTCCATCCAGATGTGACCCAACGTTGGTCTAAAAGGAAAGTAGTTGAGGTTTTAAGGAGCAGCCATGTACACCCTTCTCTCCTTTCCGAGAGGAAAACATGTGTTGGACACATGAAGACCCAAGCGGCAGGCCTGGCCAGCTGGTAAAGCCAACAGGTAGCTGAGCTTACATTAACAATCCTACGGGCTCCCTGGGGATCTTGCCCCTCCCAAACTCTCGAGGGAAACTCAGCACGTGGCCCGGAGCGGATCAGAGCACACCCCTGTGGGTAGCGGACCCTCCTCCCAAATTCACCACCAGAGAAGCCCCTCCTCCCTCGGAGCCCCAGGAGAGCTCTCTGGTGAAGTCCCCCCAGGAAGCTGCCTCTTCTTCTTTCCCCTAACCATCCAAAAAGGTTAGGGGTGGGGGAGGTAAACCACAAAACCAAGGGTCTGGGTTTCCTTTGTACTTTGTGTGTGGTATCAATAAATCAGTAATCTCTCTACTATGATGAATACAATTACATGATTCAAAATAGTACACATCATCATATGCTCTAAAATAAGATGCAGCGCATCTAAACCAATTGAGCAAAACTCGACTCAGATATCCAGTGGCAGGACTGGCCCTCGTGACAGTTGACACTGATTCCCGATGACCAGTGCCCCTGACATGGACGTGTCCTGGGGAAACGTCTACTAAATAGATGGATGGGTGCGCGGAAGCTATGAGATGGGGGTCAGCCTGACATGGTGATTAAATGTCTCCTGTCAATGTTTTATAATTAAAATGTATCAGTTTTATGAGCCCAACTATCCATTTTAAGTAACAAGGGAAATGCATGACTAAATAAAAACATTAATTCAAATAGAAGAGTATCATAGCATGTAATTTTATTGAGATGAAACATTCATTTACGACATTAACTTCTGGACACAGAGTGCAAGCCCCTTTGAGGGAATGCTTCATTGATCAAAACTTAGGTTTGAAATGCCTCAGTGGAAAGCCATGCAAACCAATGTAGTACACCCTAAATGAAACTGCAGTATATTTTCTGTACATCTGTGGCAGAAGTAAAAAGAATTTGAGAACAAAATTATCAAAGACGCACAAAGATGTGAACATGAAATGATGTCATATCTCTGCTAGAGAAAGCTTCCACCTAACGAAATCTCCAGCAATAAAAAGCAGTCTGTAGCGTGATTCCTCGATTCATCTGACGGTTTCTCAATGCCGGCTATTTGTAACATCTTGATCAGATTTTTGAAATTGCACCTTCTTCAGAATTCATCATTTTGACCATGAGATTGTTCCAAAAGGGGGCTCCTCCTCCCCTCCCCCCCATGCCTCCTGGAGGGACCTCAGAGAATGACCAGTTCATTGAACAAATACTCAGGCAACCAAGTTTATCTACCGCAAATAAATCAGCTGCAGAACCAGCCAACATGTGCTGAAGAAACAAACATGGACACTGGGTGTATGGAAGCAGGAAAGGCCCCTGGGAGGGACCCACGTGGGTCAGGAAGCCATGTGGGACACAGAAGAAAGGAGCGAGCGAGAGAAATGTTCACCGTTTCCATCTGAGCTTATAGTCCTGCTTGGAATTATTCGCCTTTTCCTCCTTTGGATTTGGGAAACTTGGATCATTAGGCAGCATCCTCCAAACCAGCCCTGATTTTTACATTTTGGCAAATGCCCGAGAACTCAGAGGGGAGCATGGACAATCCACGCCAACCCAGATCCTGGAGGTCCTGTCATGGGGTCTCTATATCCCAGATCTACTGAAAACCCAGAAAAGACAGGGGAGAAAAAGAAAAAGAAAACTGACTATTCATTGCTTGGAGGATGGGGGTGGGAGGGTATAACACTGATTCCACAATATTATTACTTTAATCTGTGACATCTTTCCCAAGCCCGCCAGGGGCCGGGGGCAAGACAGTGAGGAGAAACAGCAACAAAAAGGAATTGTGCACTTTCCCTTTTCAGAAAACCTGGGTACTCTTTCAAACATCAAGGATGGCGATAAACACCTCCTATTAACCCATAATGCAAAGGCAGCCAGCGTGCGCGTCTGGGCGTAACAGTCAATACAGACCATTGGAGCACGCTCCTTTCAACTGTCACGTAAAAATTTTTCTCTGTCATGATAAAAAAGTTCTCCAAAACCTCATGTGTGCAGCTATATAATAATCCATGGTGTAAATAAACTGCAACAAATGTACCCTCTACTTATAGAAACTAGGCTTTTCCACTTTTTCTTATTTTCAGTAACAGTCTGGTGAATGCATTTATACAGGAAACTTTATCAGCAGGACTGACCATTTTAGTGGACCAGATTCCCAGCAGGAGACTCTGGGGCACAGGCACTTTGGGGCTTTTTGTATGACTGGCGAGTCGCTGACCACTTGCTGGACAGGCCGCAGAGGTTCATGCTGCCACCGGCCGTGCCCCTCGGACGCACAGCCTGCATTTCCATGCTGAGAGCAGATGCAACGCGTCTACTGTGGGGAACTTCACAGGTGCTTCGTAGGTGACGGTTGACATCCGGAGAGGTTAGAAGGAGCCAAGGTCAGGGATCTGATCCCAAGGTTGGCGATCTTGGCACAGGGTGACCTTCCAAGGTCAGGCAAAGGGGTCCGCCCACCTGGCCACCAGTCTCCCTTTCAGCTGAAGCCCCGTCAGCTCCCACCTGGACGCGGCTCGGGGACGGGAGGCAGCGCCGCTTCCCCATGGGAAGGAGAAAGCGTGTTCTCCCTCCGGTCCTGCTAACTTCCTGCTGACCCAGGAGGTCTCTTTATTCTCACCCTCCGTGAGCAAGCGCGTCTGGTTCCCCGGTGGGCTGTGGAGACCCCCAGGTGTTGCCCGGCATGGCGGGCATCTGGACCAACAGCTTTCACACCAGGGCAGAGGCTGCTTTGCCAGAACATTCTTGTTTTCCTCTCTGGTCTTCCTTTTCTTCCCGACCTGGCAGTACTGGATCAATCCTCCCTCACCTCTGCCATTGACAGCAGCACCCGGTGCCTCCTGGTTCTGAGCGAACAGCCCGAGTCTGCTCAGGACAGAGGTGGGGCAGCAGCCGCAGTGGAAGGGGCTGCTGGCCTGGGGACGCTCGGGGGCTGCTGGGCCAGGCGGCCTCAGAGGCGGGGCAGCACGTGACTCACAGCTCAGGAGCTGAGGTCACCGAACCCTCCCAGGCGCCCCGGCCAGCTTGGACCAGGAGGCCACGTGGTGACATAAAGAGCTGGGCTTTTGCATCCAAGGGGCCTGATTCTATTCCCAGGCTGCCGCTTGCTGTGTGTGACCGTGAGCTGTCACTTTACCCTTGGGATCTGGAGCTTCCTTGTCAGGCAGTGAGGAAATGCAGACCCCCGCCCGGGGCAAAGGAGACTGTTCTAGTTTGCCAGGTGCTGGAATGCAATACACCAGAAACAGAATGGCTTTTAACAAGGGGAATTTAATAAGTCACTAGTTTACAGTTCTAAGGCCGAGAAAATGTCCCAGTTAAAAGAAGTCTATAGAAATGTCCAATCGAAGGCTTTCAGGGAAAGATACCTTGGTTCAAGAAGGCCAGTAAAGTTCAGGGTTTCTCTCTCAAGTGAGAAGGCACATGGCAAACAGGGTCAGGGTTTCTTTCTCAACCGGAAAGGTATGTGGTGAGCATGGCATCATCTGCCAGCTTTCTCTCCTGGCTTCCTTCCTTTCATGAAGCTCCCCAGGAGGCGTTTTCCTTCTTCATTTCCAAAAGTGCTGGCTGGTGGGCTCTCTGCTTCTCGTGGCTATGTCGTTCTGTTCTCTCAGAATCTCTCTCATTCTCCAGAATGGTTCCTCTTTTATTGGACTCCAGAAACTACTCAAGACCCACCCAAATGGGTGGAGACATGCTGTCACCTAATCCAGCTTAACAACCACTCTTGATTAAATCACATCTCCAGGGAGATGATCTCATTATAGTCTCAAACATACAGCATTGAATAGGGATTAGAAGAAACAGCTGCCTTTATGAAATGGGATTAGGATTAAAATATGGCTTTTCTAAGGTACATACTTCATTTCAAACCAGCACAGGGACAGTGGGTGCAGAGCTGCCAAGATGGTGCCGGCCACAAAAAAGGTTCTTAGCGAACATTCACCGCCCCCCAGCCAGCCCACTGCCACCCCTGCAGACTGTCCCGCCGGGGGTACCCACTTCCTGATGGGAAGAGACTCAGCATTTTGAGGGTTAATTCCTCGCCTGGTCCAGGTGTGCCAATGGCTCTCTATTGTTTAAACATTGTGGCAGGAGATTCAGAAACGGACACGGGTGGGAGGCCGGGGGGAACATGGCTCCCAGACCCCATTGTGTCCTTGGGGTGCATGAACCACTCCCTGTCAAGAGCGCAGCCCCTCTTCCCAGGCTCTCCATCCCGGACTGCCTCCAGATTCACCTGGGAACGCACCCCACCCCGAGTGTGCTGGGAGACGAGGTCCAGAGAGGGTGCCCGGTCTGCCCGCTGGGCTGGAGCAGGTGCCGGGAGGGGGTGGCACTGCGGAGGGCCCGACTGTGCAACCTCCAAAGGCCTACTGTGGACCCCTTGCTGCTCAGTGCTGCCCTGGGGCTCACCCTCTCTCCCTCTTCCCTTCCTCCCTCCCTCTTCCCTGGGTCTTTTTTGTCTTCTAATTTTTTTGTTCTTTGAAGCATAATTTCTTAACAATGAAATGCGACATTTAAGGCTAATGTTTGGTGACCTGTTACAAACTTACCCATATAATCACCACCCCCGCCACGATGTAAGAACATTTCCAGTACCCCAGAAAGTCCACCCCATTGCCATCCCCAGCCCAAGGCAACCCTTGCTCTGCCTCCTTCCGCTGTTCTAGAATTTCACATAAAGGGAATCATACAGGATACAATCTTCAGTGCCGGCTTCCCTCGCCATGCTCTGGCGATCCGTCCCTGCCTCTGTGTGAGTTAGTCACTTCTTCTATCGCTGAGTTGGACCCACTGCAGGGACCTATCCCAATCCTCTTCTCCCCTCACCTGCTTGGTGGACATTTGGGTTGTTTCCAGTTTAAGGCCTTGGTGAATAAAGCTGCGATGAAGCTTCGTGTACATCGTTGGGTGGACATATGTTTTCATTCTCTTGGGCCAATACCCAGGAGCAGAGCCACTGAGCCATAGAGAAGATGATGTTTGACTTTGTAAAAACGGCCCAGCATCTTCCCAGAGTGGCCACGCCATTCCACAGTGCCCCGGCTGAGGGTGAGACTCTTCACTGCTCCATCCTCATCTTTGTCTGTGGGACTGCGGGAGGCACCGACAGGCGCAAGAGACAGAGACACCAGGGAATGTCCCTGCATCTAACATGCTTAAATCCTCATCTCCATCCCTGGGCGTGTGACCCCATTTGTAAGTGCGAACCTTGAAGATATCATCTCAGTTCAGGTGAGACCAAACTGAGTCAGAGGGGTTTGAATCCAATATAACTCATATACAAGGGAAATTGGACATGGAAGAAAGAACCAGAAGACAAGACAGAAAGAGACAGTCGGCTATGTGAAGAGACCGAGACTGCCAGCACCAGAAATCACAGCCTGTGGTGCCTTTATAGGGGCCTCTAAATCCTGAGACAATAAATTCCTGTTGTTTAAACCCAAGGTCCTGTGATATCTGTCGTAGCAGCTGTGGCACACTAAGGCAGGACCATCCCATGAGGAAGCCCGCAGCTTCATAAATATCTGTCCATGGACAGATTATCTTCAAGTACTGCAGATGGGGGCCAACATGCAAACACAATGGGCCGAACTTGCTTTCAGATTCTTACTGAAAGGGGGGTGAAGAGCAAGGGGCTTCGTGTCCATCGACCCTCATTTGAGATTCATTTTTCCAGGTGACAAATGAAAGCCCGTGGCCACAGAGGCCCCTCCCTCTGGACGAAGCTCTATGAATGAGACCTAGCTCTGTGTCTGAGTTCCCAGAGGGGTCCTCTCCTCCCACCTCACTGCACCCTATCCTGACCAAGAGGTCCGCCTGGAGCCCAACTCTCTGGCCCTGGACCGGCCCCACCACTCACTAGTTGGGTGACCTTGGGCTAGTCATTTGAGCTCTTTGTGCCTCCGTTTCCATGGCTGTTACAGGAAAGTGCCTGTCTCCGGGGGCATTGGGAAGATTCTGTGGGCAAATGCACACCCAGCACACAGGACAGCACCTGACACACGTGAAGCAGTTATCAGTGTGATGAGAGTGGCAATGGGGACAATCACCATGTCCAATCACAACGGTGGCACACTTGCCTCTCCTACCTGCATCTCCCGCTTGCATCACCACTGGCCCACCACACTCTCTGTTTCCTGTCCTGGTCCTCTTGAAGTGGGGAGCCTCACTCCTCCAGAATAATTTCACAACACAAGTCTGATCATGCCACCCCTTCTCAAAGCCCAACAATGCTTCCCACAATCATTGGGAGACTCAGTGAAGTAGTCCCCTTATGATATGATGCATGACCACCTTTCCAGTTCATTGCACCCCACAAACAATCCTTCCATCCAGCCATGCAAACACCTGCAATTGAATTCCATGGCTGTCTTCCCCATGCACTTATAAATGCTGCTCCCTCAGCCCATGGTGCCCCCCCCCATGTCCACTTGGCTAATCGCTGCTCTCCTTTTGAAGTTAAATTGCCTCCATAAAGATTTTCCTGACCTTCCCTGATGTAGTGGCTCCCAACTACATCAGGGTTGGGACAACAATGCATTGCAATACTTCTGGTATTTTGCCTATTGTTTCAATACTCTGAGTAGAAATGGACCCTTCCAGAGATGGCATGGTAGCTTACCATTTCTATTTCTGCCTGGCACAAAGAATGTGCTCAATAATCATTGCTGAATAATAGATAGGTAGACAGATGGGCAAATAGGTGGATGGATGAATCAAAGGTTGGAGGCTGAGTGGATGGGTGGGTAGCTGGATGTATGGATGTACAGATGGATGGAAGGAAGAAAGGTTGGATGGGTGGGCAGATGGATGGATGGATGAATGAATGTGTGGTTGGGTGGATAGATTGGTGGGAATCGCACGGCAGAACTGGGTCTAGTTCATGCACCCAAAGAACAAGTTGCCATTCTAATTTCACATCAACACTTACAATCCACTACCTAATTGGACTTCTCAGATATATATTATATGATTAATTTAAAAAATGGTCAAACAGCAACAGAAGAAGAACAAGCCTCCTGCTTCTCTTTGTTTTCTGTGGTAACCCATCCTGACCTCCACCATTAGAATGGTCTTATTGAACTTCCTCTTTTTGTTAGACTCTTCCAACAATTCCCCTCACCCACTACCATCACTACCCATAACTCTGACCTCTATAGTCCTAAGAAAAGGTGCATTAAGATGAAGCTATTGGCTACAGAATATTAGGAGACTGTGCTGACAAATGATCTGTCTCCTACCATTGGAGTCAGGTGATAAACTCACAAAACAAAAATAGCAATAGCCGCAAATGAATATTGAGCATTGAACATGTGCCAGGCATCTCACCAAGGGCTTCAGGTTCACCTCAGATGCCAAACAAAGAAGCAGCCTCCTCCCAACCTCACAGTCTTATTGGAGCTTTCACCAAGGGGTCAAATCAACCTTTGGATTAATTCCATCTGTGGTTGTTGATTCTGCAAGTGTCGGACTTACAAAGAAGGTCATACTTCTCTCCTTACCCAAAGGCGATGCTTGACTTAAGAGATGTCTCTTGACTGGGGACTACTGATTATCTTGGAGAAGAAGGCAGATACAACACCCCATAAAGGCAGGAAGGATAGTGCAGGGCTACTTTTAATAAGGGAATACTAGCCTCTGACTTCTTGCTTGGGCCAGGGGCCACAGTTTCAGTGGGCAACTTATTGTGCCTGATTAGCAATCCCACTAACAACTCTGTCACAGTCCCACGGGTGCCAAATTTCCTGAAGACCAAATTTATGATGAGGAGATTAGCAAGGAGCAGAGTCCATCTGTGGCTTCCCTTGGGGCACAGCCGAGTGCTCTGTAGTCTTCAGAAAAGGCCAGAGCAAGTCAGAAGCCTGGTGCCAGCTCTGACCTGTCTTGCTGTCATGCCCACAAGGACTTGGCACCAGGAGTGGCAGAACCCTCTCTATTGGGCCATTCCTATCTGCATGCCAATGTGCTCCATGACCTCTCCCTTCTTTAAAATCCTAAACTTGACCCCACATTGCCCTCCAACAAAACACTCTTTTATCTGCTACAGTTCATAACAAAACTTCACAGGCCCTCTCCAGCCTCAAATCTCCTTGTATTCCTTGAATTCATTCCAGAAAGTCTTCATCTCCATTGCCTCATGACTCAGTTTCTGTCTGAGGCATTGCTCCGCGTTACCAACCCCAAAGGCCCCCTCAGTCTTTCCACTGGACTTGTCCTCTCAGCACTCAACATGGTACCCAACCCCCTTTCAACACTTTTTTCTCCTTTATGACAATAGCCTCTTCTTTTCTTCCTCTACCTCCCTGTGCATTGCTTCTCCATCTCTCAAATGCGTAGTTCATCCTCTCCCTGAATTCTAAGTGTTTAACTACTCCAGAGCTATTTCCCAACCCCTCTTCTCTTCTCTGTTTGCCTTTTGGCCTTAATGACCTCACCCATGGATTTAAATACCATTGATCTGCTGATGACTGCCAGATTTCTCTCCTGACTTCTCCTTGTAGACCAAGATTTATATATCCAACTGACAACTCAACATTTGCCTTGGGGTATCCAATGGATTTCAAAGTTACTTTGCTTAAAACAAAACAAAACCATTGATTTTTCTCCACACACACAAATATATATGTATACATTTACATATATATATACCTGTATACATATTCCCCTAACCTTTCTTATTCATTCATTCATTCCTTCATTCATCAATATTCATCAAGCACTCATTGAATACCTATTATGGGCCAAACACTATTCTACGTGCTGGGTACAATGTGAATAAAGGAGTTAAAATTCTTGTTTACCAAAGGACAGTCCCATATGCAAATTCCTCAAGCCAAAGTCTTGGGACACATCATCAATTCCTATCTTCCCTTATATCACTGGTTTTCAACCTGGAGAGATTTTGCCCTTCAGAGGACATTAGGCAATGTCTGGAGATAATCTGGTCATCACAATTTAGGGTGAAAGGTATTACTGACATCTAGTGTGTACAAGAGAGGGATGCTACTAACAATAACAATGTTCTAATGCAAAGGATGGCCTCACGCAACAAGGGATGATGCAGATTAGAGTGTCAACAGCGGCGAGGTGGAGAAACTCAGATCTTCATCCATCCATCAACCTACACCATTGGCTTCACTTCCTACATATAGCCTAGTCTCACGACTTCTCTACACATCCACTGCTACCACCTGCTCCAGACAGCCACTCTCTCACATGTGGGTATTATATGTATTTCTTTTTTTCTCAATAAACTTTTTTCCTTGTCAGCAAGAATTGTGTTTTTCCATTTCTGTATCTCAAGCAACTATCAGAGTTTGCCACTTCTTATGTATCATTATCTTCATTCTCATCATCTTAATTGTCATAGGCATTGTCATAGTTAATCATGACCATCGTCACCATCACCATCACCACCATCACCACCATCATCACCATCACCATCATCATCACCATCATCACCACCATCATCATCACCATCACCATCATCATCACCATCATCACCATCATCACCATCA
>PVIY010030140.1:0-31280 GCA_004026745.1 Myrmecophaga tridactyla
ATATCATATTAACTATTATTTTTCTTAACACATATATCATTAAAAATCCCTTCTAAGAAGGAGAAAGAAAATATATAGACACATTATTTTTCATAACTTAGTGAATACATTTGATTTGTGTTCTGTAAGTCACTGCCAGTACATGATAGATACAAGCATTTTAAGAGAGAAAATAATTAAATAATTTTATTATAAATAAATATAAATATATTAGACATATGATAGTAATTTTAATTGAAAATATCACCATGTTCTTAATAATTATTATTGTTTAAGAATCATAAATACATTCTTTTGTCTAGCCAAATATCCAAATAATTTCAGCAAATCAAGAACATATTACAGATGAGATGAAGGGGCTTCTGTTTTTTTAATTTTTGCACTGTGTACACACAGACCCTACTTCATAGACAGAATGCCAATTTGTGTAGATGCAGCCAAGTACTCTATGCATGTGTGTGTGCATAGTATAGTAGGTGGAAAAGTAAAGGGTGAACTCAGAAGTATAAAATAAAAATCTAGGGCTAATTTTATTAGACTGAGAACTAATTCATTCTTTGTTCCTGTTTATGTTCTCTCTTATAAAAGTACATGATGCCTTTTTAAAACTTTTTTCATTGTATAAGTCACAACAAAGCAATGACTTTTCTAGTAAATTAATTAGGGCTTTTCTTTTTTCAAAATATACATGAAATAATGTGCATAATTTGTTTTAGGTTGAAAGGTATAGATTTTATTGTCGAATGGGGAGAATGAAGCATTGCTATAGCAAAAAGGAATGTATCATCACAGTATTAAAATAAAACCCATAAAATGAATTTGTAAAGAAATAAATTCAAGCATGTGGTAACTTACTTTATCAAAAGACACATTTAACTTTTTACACTTTCAAATAGCTTATAATATGGGTAGTTATATAACTTTCTGTGAGAGCTTCGTGTTTACATTATTCAAAATTTTTTAAAGTAAACAGACTTATCTATGGTGTATATGAGAGACATGTTCAATTAAAACAAACTTTTCTTCCATAGAAAAGTCAAGTTACAAATGATTTTATTTATTTATTGATGATGTTAAAGATGAGATTGTATTTCAAACCCAAATATAAGAAAAGTTTTCTTGATCAGAAATAAAGGATTACAAGTCAGTTATACAAGTTTTGTGTGTTGCAAGGAAGTGAGATTTGATAAAATTTAGAGGATTTGAAACTTAGTGCCATTCCTCATTCTGATCAATGAACAGAGAATTTGGGCTTTCACAACTATAAATCACTAATCCATTTCAGAAGTAATGAAAATAGTGAAACTAGTGGATTTAACTAAATCAAAGTCACAAAATACTTATATTTAGAAGACTCAGGATGAAAAGGCAAGCAATTTAAGCAATTTAAGACATTGTTGTGTATCATAGATTTCTTTCAATCCATGCCTATGACTTCAGGTGTTTTAACTCGGTGATATCTCATTAAATATTTAATTTAATATAGCGTAGATACTAATGTCCCACAGTTGAAAATTTATAGTTTAAGGTGAGGATATCGGTTTTTATTAAAAAGATAAAAATGTGATATAAATAATTTGCTTACTATGATTTAAATAGCATCTGTTATATAGTTGATATTTTTCATTTAGTAGGTCAAAATTCTGAGGTATTGTATCTAAACAGATATAATATCTGTTTGCATGCACTACATGAATGACCACAACCAAATTAGTTTGCCAGAATCGCCTGCTAGAATATTTCAAATTTCATGCATATGAATTTGAAATTCTATTGAATTGTTACCTGACACACTGCAAACAAAAGTCTTCACTGGGAAATTTCTCCTTATTTCTAGGTTTTTTCTATCTGAATAACCAGAACTTTCTGGAAAATCATTAATAATTGCTCACAGGCCCAATAACCTATAAATTTAAATAATAATTGTCTAATTTAATAAGAAAAACATGCAGGATATTTAGATTAAACTGTTTTTCACAAAGTCATAGGAACTTTGATGAAGAAATGATATCACACGTTCCACTGTTATAAAATGACTATTCCATCTCTGCTATTACATTTTTAAGATCACGTATCAGAAGTGTAGATCTTGATAAAGGATAGAGAAGAAAATCTGAGGATACTGGGGCCTAGAAGAGAATGAGAATGGAGAATTGAAGTTCAGTTTTGGTTCCAGGTGAGATGGAGTAAACACATTCCACTCCACCTCTTCCACTGAAGGCAGCTATAAACTCTGCACAGAATAGTGAAGCAACTCCCTGAGGACTCTAAAAAGTAAATAGTACCAGCAAGATTGAAGATCAGAACTTGAAATACCTTCAAATCCCCTTTGTTCCTCCTATATCCTGGTCCTTGATATGGGCTGAGTTATGGAAGTATAAATTTTCTGTAAATCTGCAATTATTATAAAATGAAAAAATTATTTAATGCTTTCCCTTCCCTGGAAGACAGGGTAGAAGTACATTTCTTCATTATTGCTACTAACTTCAAGTAAAATCCCAAGGCTTTTAACATAAAACAAAGACAAGAAGTTTCTGGAAAATGAAAAGAAGAAGGAATACCAGCTAGAACCTCAGGTCCCGTGTAGAGACACAGTTGTGAATTCCCAGGGTTATCCTTTTGCCTCATATATCCCAGACTGGGCCCTGGAGAAACTAGCAATTCACTAACACCAATAAACATAGACAAAAGAGAGAGGCAGCCTAGCAATACAGGATACTTTTGGACAAAACTCCTATATTTCCACCAAATACCAAACAGAAAACAAAATGTATGACCCTACCTCAAACCTACCTGAAAAAGATTGAGTGGAGAAGCAAGACATCTACTCTATCTGGGCTGCAATGAGACATCCAGTTCCCCTGATGGGGTGATGTAACAGAAGACCAGGAGGGTGCCAGGACTTTCAGCCCCACCTGTTAGAAACAAGCCTCCTTTCAATCACCCCAGCAGTGTCAATGGAGACAATGTGGGGAATCTGAACTTCCACTCCCATTTTTTTTAATTTTATAACTGCAATTTTATTGAGATATATTCACACACTATATAATCCAAAGAATACAGCTATTGGATCACAGTATCATCATACAGTTCATCACTACAATCAATTTTAGGACATTTTCAATACTTAAAAAACTAAAAATAAATGAAAAGAAGACTCAAACACATCCCATACCTCTTCCCCCCATTATTATGATTTTTTAACAGTTTTCTTCACATGCCATTCAATCCCTCCTAAGTGTGCAATCAATGACTTTTGATATAATCACATAATTATGCATTCACCACTATCATTAATATGAGAACATTCTCATTTCTTCCAAAAAAAATCTCATGCCCGTTATATCCCCCAACATTGGCATTTAGCTTTAGTATAGGGTTTGGTTACAGTTAATGTAAGATTATTATAATATTGTTGACTGTAGACCTTAGTTTATATTAATTGTATTTTTCCATATACCACCCTATTATTAACACTTTGTCATAATGATGCATATTTTTTCTAATTCATGTAAAAACTTTCTTATATTTATACAATAAACCACCATCATTGTCCACTGTAGATTTCCTTAAGTTATGCAGACCCAATTCTCATCCTCTAGTTTCCTTCTGGTGGTATACATGAACACTAGCTTTCCCCTTTCAAATATACTCATATTCAGCTTTGTTAATTATGCTTATAGTATTGTGCTACCCACACACAGTATTGTGCTATCCATTTCTGAACCTTTACATCAACCTTATCAAATATTCTGCACTCCTTAAACATCAATTGCCCAATTTCTTCCCTCTTTCTAGCTACTGATAACCTATGCTTTTGAGTTTAGCTTGAAAGAGTGTTAATTATACTTAGTTAATGTTAGTGAAATCACGCAATAGCTATCCTTTCATTTCTGGCTAAATTCATTCCACATAATGTCCTTAAGGTTCAACACATTGTTGCATGCCTCATGACTTCATTCTTTTCTACAATGTACAGTATTCCATTGTATGTTCACACCACAGTTCACCCTTCTGCTCACCATGCACTAAACACTTTGGCTGCCTCCATCTATTGGTAATTGTGAATAATGATGCAACATACATTGGTATGCAGATGTCTATTCGTGTCCCTGCTTTCAGTTCTTCTGAATATATACTTAATAACAGGATTGCTAGATAATATAGTAGCCGCACTGCCCTTTAGAGGAGCTGCACAATTCTAATCCTCTACTAGCAGTGAACTGTAACAGTTTTATGCACACAACATACAATCCATCCTAGGTGTGCAATGAACAGCTCCTGTAATAATCATATAGTAATAATTCTCTACCACAATCAATATGAGAACATCCTGATTTCTTCTGAAAAGAAAGAAGAAAAAAAATCCCATAACTCTCTCCTTATCCCCTTCTTATTAACACTTAGCTTTAGTATACTGCCATTGTTACAATTAATGAAGGACTATCACAGTGTTACTGTTAACTATAGTCCTACATTTGCATTAATTGTATTTTCCTTATTACCATCCCATTTTCTAACACCTTGTAATAGTGGCATACATTTGTGAAAACTTTCTTATATCTTTTAAATTAACCACTATCATTGTCTTCTCTAGATTTCACTAAGTTATGCAGACCCAGTTTTTATCCCCTAGCTTAACTTCTGGTGACATACATGACTCTAACCTTCTTTTTGCAACCATATTCACACTCAGCTTTGTTAATAACACAACATTCAATTAACCTTATTGAATTTATTTATGCCTTAAACATCAATTGCCCAATTTCTGCCCTCTTTCTACCTCCTGATAACCTGTGTTTTCTAATTTAACTCTCACAGTTTGCTTATTGTACTTAGTTCATATTAGTGTGACCAAACAGTATTTGTCCTTTTATTTCTGGCTTCTTTTGCTCAGCATAATGTCCTCAAGGTTCAATCACATTGTTGCATGCATCATGACTTATTTCTGTCTTACAGCTGCATTGTTTTCCATTATTTGTATATACCACAAATTGTTTATCCATTTATCCATTGATGGACATTTGGGCTATTCCCATCTCTTAGTAATCATGAATAATGCCACTATAAACATCAGTGTGCAAATATCTGTTTGTGTCCTTGCTTTCAGTTCTTCTGAGTATATACTTAGTAATGGGATTGCTGGGTCATATGGAAATTCTATACTTAGCTTTCTGAGGAACTGCCAAATTGCTTTCCAAAGCAGCTGTACCATTCTACATTCCTACTAAAAGTAAGTAAGTGTAAGTATTTCACCAAATCCTCTGCAGCATTTGTAGTTTTCTGAGTTTTTAAATAATGTCCCTCCTAGTAGGTGTAAGATATCTCACTGTGATTTTAACTGATAGCTTGTGAAGTTGACTATCTTTTATTATGCTTTTGAGCCATTGGTATTTACTTTGGAAAATTGTCTATGTCTTTGGATCATTTTTTAATTGAGTTATTTGCCTTTTCATTGTTGAGTGGAAGCATCTCTTTATGTATTCTGTATATTAAACCCTTATCAGATAGGTGTTTTCTGAATATTGTCTCCCATTGAGTAGGCTGCCTTTTAAATTTCTTGACAAAGTCCTTTGAGGCACAAAAGGGTATTCAATTTTAAGGAGATCCCATCTACCTCTTTGTTCTTTCATTGCTTCAGCTTTGGGTGTAAGGTCTAGGAAACTATCTTCTATTACAGTGCATCATTTACATTTTCTTCTGAGACTTTTATGGTCTTAGCTCTAATGTTTATGCCTTTGATCCTTTTGAGTTAATTTTTGTATACAGTGTAAAGTGTAAGGGTCCTCTTTGATTCTTTTGGATATGAATATCCAGTTCTCCAAGCACCATTTGGAAAGAGGCTGTTCTGTCCCACTTGAGTGGGCTTGACTGCCTTGTCAAAAAGTCAATCATCCAGCTTAGTTAGACAAGGGACGGAGACTTTTCTGGAATAACCTTTGTGATGGCCACCCAAGGAGAACCCCAAGTTCAGTTTAAACTTGTATTGGTTTGTGATGGCAGTACAGGAAAAAAATACATTCACAAAAAGGCATTTGACTGGTGAATTTGAGAAGTATGTAGCCAGCTTGAGCATTGAGGTCCATCTCCTTGTGTTCCATACCAAAAGAAGACCTATTAAATTCAATATATGAGATACCACCAGTTAGGAGAAATTCAATGGACTGAGAGATGGTTATTACATCTAAGCCCAGTGTGCGTTTATAATGTGTGATGTAACATCAAGAGTTACTTAGAAGAGTGTGCCTAACAGACATAGAGATCTGGTGCAAGTATGTGAAAATATCCCCATTGTGCTGTGTGGCAAAAAAAAATGGATACTAAGTACAGGAAAGTTAAGCAAAATACATTGTCTTCCACTAAAAGAAGAATCTTCACTACTATGACATTTCTGCCAAAAGTAACTAAAACTTTGAGAAGCCCTTCCTTTGGCTTGCTGGAAAAAAGATTGGTGACCCTAATCTGGAGCTTGATGCCATGCCTGCTCTTGCCCTACCAAATGTTGTCATGGACCCAGTTTTGGCAGCACAGTATGAACATGAATTAGAGGTTGCTCTGAAAACTGCTCTGCCAGATGAGTATGATAACCTGTGAGAAAAATGAAGCCAGAGCCCAGCATCAGATGTCTAGTTTTATAGGCAAATGTCCTGTGATGTTATTATTTAGTTAAGCAGAATATGTGATTAATCTTTGAGATGCTGAAGGAAATGAATTGGCTTTGGAATGAATGCAAAATTTTAAAAAAAAACCTTCATTTTTCGGACCTGCATATTTAGCTATTTTGGAACACAAGTGATTTCTTTTTGAGTTTCATATATAAGACTGCTGCGGTCACATCACAAATATTCATTGGTGAAGTCTTGTTTGTAATTGTCATGCCCATTACTTTTCACTTAGAATCAGAATAAAGTTGTATTTCAAATATCTAAGGTAGTGAACCCATCCTTTGTTTATAAGAATTTTAAAACTGCTGTTAGGGAAACTTGTGCCATGCTATTCTTTAAATAGTCTTTGCTGTTATTTAATTCAAAATATAGGTTAATCAATCCATGTCTACATTTTATTTTTCTGCATTTGAATGATATCCTTCAAATTGGCAAGGCATGACAGGTCAGCAGTTTCCCATTTGATAAGGAGTTTATTGTCAGTGCAGTAAATCTAAAATAATATCCACTTGCTTTCATTTTAGCTAATGTCTAACCCATGGAAAAGTTTGTTGAAGATTTACACATGAACCATCAAAATAAAAATTGCATGTGGTTTGGATACATAAAACAACAACAACAACAACAATTGTCCATAGATGAGAGGGTCTATTTTGGAACTGTCAAAATTCCATTGGTCAGTATATCTATATTTATACCAGTACCATGTTGTTTTGCCCACCATAGCTTTGTAATATGCTTAAAGTCTGGTAGTGTGAGACCACCCACTTGATTTTTCTCTCTCAAGAAGTTTTTAGCTATTCATGGCACACTGCCCTTCCAAATAAATTTGATTATTGGTTTTTCTATTTCTGCAAAGTAAGTTGTTGGGATTTTGATTCATATTGTGCTGATACTATAAATTATTTTAGATAGAATTGACATCCTAACTATATTTAGCATTCCAATTCATGAAATAGTATGCCCTTCCATTTTTTTAGGTCCTGATTTCTTTTAGCAATGTTTTATAATTTTCTTTGTATAGGTTCATTATATGTTTTTTTAAAATTACTCCTAGTTATTGGACTCTTTTGGTTACAACTAGAAATGGAATTTTTTTCTTGGTTTCTTCCTCAGTTTGCTAATCACTGCCATATAGAAATGCTACTGATTTTTGCATATTGATATTGTATCTTGCCACTTTGCTGAACCTGTTCATTAATTCCAATAATGTTGTTCTAGTTTTTCAGGACTTTCTACATACAGGTTCATTCATCTGCAAACAGTGAAAGTTTTGCTTCTTCTTTCCCAATTCAGATGACTTTTATTTCTTTTTCTTACCTAATAGCTATAGATATAACTTCCAGCACAGTGTTGAAAACACTAATGGCAGTGCGCATCCTTGTCTTGTTCCAGATCTTGAGGGAAAACTTTCTGTCTTTCCCCATTGAGTATGATATTAGCTGTGAGTTTTTCATATATTCCCTTTATCCTGTTGAAGAAGTTTCCTTCTATTCCTATACTCTGAAGTGGTCTTATCAAAAAAGGATGTTGAATTTTGTCAAATGCCTTTTCTGCATCAGGATGCTCATGTGGTTTTCTCTTTCAATTTGTTGGCATGGTGCATTATATTAATTGATATCTTGTGTTGAACCACCTTTGAATACCTGGAAAAAAAATCCGCTTGGTCAATGTGTATAATTTTTTATTGTGCTGATGGATTCAATTTACAAGTATTATGTTGAGAATTTTTGCATCTATATTGAGTTCATAACTGGTCTGTAACTTTCTTTCACTATAGTATTTTCTGGCTTTGATATTAGGGTGATGTTGACTTCATGGAAAAAGTTATAAAGCTTTCCCTCCTCTTCAATTTTTTGGTAGGGTTTGAGGAGAATTGATACTAACTCTTTCTGGTAGAATTCATCTGTGAACCCATCCGTTCCTGGACATTTCCTTCTTGGGAGATTTTTTATGACTAATTCAATCTCTTTACCTGTGATTGCTTTAGTAGGATTTTTTATTTCTTCTTGAGTCAGTATAAGTTGTCAATGTGTTTCTAGGAAGTTGTTCATTTTGTCAAAGTTGTCTAGCTTGTTTGCATGCAATTGTTCATAGTATCCTCGCATTATCAGTAAGTAGTAATGTCCCTCCCATTTCTGATTTTATTTCCTTACACTTTCTTTCTTTTTTCTCTTTGTCAGTCTAGCTAATGATCCATGATTTTTTTGATTCTCAAAGAGCCAAGTTTTGGTTTTGTTCATGCATTATTATTTTTATTTCCTCAATTTCATTTATTTCTGCTATAATCTTTGTTATTTCTTTCCTTCTGTTTGATTTGTGGTTAGTTTACTGTTCTTTTTCTAATTCTCCCAGGTATGCAGTAAAGTCCTTGATTTTTGCCTTTTCTTCTTTTATAATATAGGTGTTCAGGGCAATAAATTTCCCTCTCAGCACAGCCTTTGCTGCATCCCATGAGTATGTATATGTTGTGTTCTGATTTTCATTTGCCTCAAGATATTTTCTCTTTTCTCTTCTGATATCTTCTTTGACCCACTGGTTGTTTAAGAGTATGCTGTTTAGCCACTATATACTTGTGAATTTTCCAATACTCTGCTTATTAGTGACTTCAAGCTTCACTTCATTATGATATGAGGAAGTGATTTAAATAATATCCATCTTTTAAAATCTATTGACACTTGCTTTGTGACTCAACATTGTAGTCTATTTTGAAGAAGAATCCATGAGCACTTAAAAAGAATGTATATCCTGCTACTGTTGGTTGCAATATTCTATAAGAGTCTGTTAAGTCTAGTTCTTTTATCATGTTACTCAAGATCTCTGCTTACTTACAATCTGCTGTTGTATGGTTCCATTGTGCTTTTTTTTGTCTTCGCTATTGTGCCATTCATTCCCATAATTTGTCATTTGTTGTTTTTTAACTTTTTTGTTATATAGTATAGCATATATACAAAGCAAATAAATAAAAAACAATAGTTTTCAAAGCACTCTTTAACAAGTGATTACAGAACAAATCGTAGAGTTTGTCATGAGCTACCATATAATCCTCTCATATTCTTCCTTCTAGCTGCTCCAGAATATAGAAGGTAAGAGGGCTTAAATACATTTTTATCATCACAATAGAATTTTTTCCTCCTTTTTTGGGAAAAACAACATATGTACAAAAAAAGCTATAAATTTCAAAACACAGCACCACAATTAGTTGTAGAACATATTTCAGACATTGACATGGGTTACAACTTCACAATTTTAGGTTTTTGCTTCTAGCTGCTCGAAAATCCTGGAAACTAAAAGATATATCAATATAATGAGTCAGGATTCACATTCATTTGTTAAGTCCTATCTTCTAGTATAATTACACCATCACCTTTGATCTTTCCATACCTTTCATTGGGGTTGTTTGTGCTATGGCAATTCTAAATTTTTGATATTGGAAGGGTCTGTCACTAATATGGGGTAAGGAGATGGAACAATCTGATGTTCCAGAGAGTCTGGGCTAGGTTTCAGGACTTATCTCTATCAGGGACCCATCTGGAGGCTTTAGGTTTCTGGAAAGTTACTTTAGTGCCTGAAACCCTTGTGGAATCTTATATTTTGACATAGTGGTTTGTATTAGTTACAGTTCTCTAGAGAAACAGAATCAACAGGAAATACTCGCAAATATAAAATTTATAGAAGAGTCTCACGTAACCGTGGAAATGCAGAGTCCAAAATCTACAGGACAGACTGTGAAGCTGATGATTCCGATGGAGGGTCTGCATGAACTCCACAGGGGAGGCTCACCAGTCGAAGCAGGAAGAGAGCCTGTCTTTTCTGAATCCTCCTTAAAATGTTCCCAGTGATTAGGTTAAGCATTGCTCATTGCAGAAGACACTCCTCTTGGCTGGTTACAAATGGAATCAGTGGCGGATGAGCTGACATGATCATGATTTAATTCTATGACATGTTCTCATCCCAGCAAACAGGCCAGTACTTGCCCAACCAGATAAACAGGCACACCACTTGGCCAAGTTGACACATGAACCTGACCATGACAGTTCACACCTTGTCAACTTGGAAGTTATACATATCATCTTAAACCATATGTAATTCCTAAATAAAAGACAATAAAACACACATTTTTTTCTTTCACCTAATAATACTCAACTGTCCTGCATATAACTGGAAACACATTAAATCTCTCCAGAATAGGGTACAAGGCCTTGGGTAATATTCATTTTTAAACTTGATATCTTACAACTTAAATAGTTAAGTTACAACTTAAAACTTTACAACTTAAAATTGTTCATAACATGAACAAAACAGTATTACAGTCCTCATTTCTGTAACTGATCATGTGGTCGTAATTCATATTTATCACTACCTTCTTCCACTACCTATTCCATGTTCCCTTCACCCTCAGCAAGCACTTCAGCTGTCCATGGTTCTTTGCCTGGTGGGGTGACCCAAACCTTCATTCCTGAAGTTTCAGAGGCATTGGTAGTCCTGCCTGGATTGGGTTGTTACAGTTTTCCATTGATTTTAATCACAGGACATGGTAGTACTAAAAGGCACCTTAGAGGATCTCTTATATTCCAAGAAAACTCTTCTTTACCTCCATTGTGTAGTTGCAGCACAATTTCCCCCTAATAGTCAGGGTCAATCACCCCGACCAATAACGTAATCCTCTTCCTGGCTTGTTGATCCAGGGGCATGAGTAGCCCAAAGTGACCAGGTGGCAATCTTATATTTCAGTTCAATGGAATCGTTGTTTCTCCCAGTGGAAGCACTCCCCCTTTTGGAACTGTAGACCAGCAGAGCTCAAGGTCACAAGGACAAGAAGAAGAATGTTTCCTAGTGGATCACCAGGGGTAATAGTGAGTGGTACCACTCCCATTTCCATCCTTTGGTTCCTGGACCAGTGGGTCCTGGCTATGGGAGAAACAGCACTATACAACAGATACTGATTCAGAGCATATACAGTTTCCTGGAGAACATTATCCCAGCCCTTCAAGGTATTGCCACATAGTCGGGACTGTAATTGAGTTTTCAAAAGGCCATTCCACCGTTCTATCAATCCAGTGGCTTCTGGATGTAGGGGGATCATGGTAAGACCAAAGAATTCCATGAGCATGTGCCCATTCCCACATGTCATTCACTAAGCAGTGTTTTCCTTGATCAGAAACAATGCTATGTGGAATACCATGATGATGGATAAGGCATTCTGTAAGACCATGGATGGTAGTTTTGGCAGAAGCACTATGTGCAGGGAAAGCAAACCCATATCCAGAGTATGTGTCTATTCCAGTTAGAACAAATCACTGCCCCTTCCATGAAGGGAGTGGTCAAATGTAATCAACCTGCAACCATGTGGCTGGCTGGTCATCTTGGGGAATGGTGCCATATCCAGGGCTGAGTGTGGGCCTGTGCTGCTGGTAGATTGGGCACTCAGTAGTGGCAGTAGCCAAATCAGCTTTGGTGAGTGCCAGTCCATGTTGCTGAGCCCATGCATAACCTCCAACACTACCACCATGGCCACTTTGTTCATGAGCCCATTGGGCAATGACAGGAATTGCTGGGGAAAGAGGCTGAATGGTATCCACATACTGGTCATCTTATCCACTTGATTATTAAAACCTTCCTCTGCTGAAGTCACCCTGGTGCGCATTCACATGGGACACAAATATGTTCATGTTTTTAGCCCAGTCAGAAAGATCTATCCACATACTTCTTCCCCAGACCTCTTTGTCACCAATTTTCCAATTATGGTCTTTCCAAGTCCCTGACCATCCAACCAAACCATTAGTAACAGCCCATGAGTCAGTATACAAACACACCTCTGGCAGTTTTCTGTCCAAGCAAAATGAACAACCAGGTGCACTGCTCAAAATTCTACCCACTTGGAGGATTTCCCCTCACCACTGTCCTTTAAGGACATCCCAGAAAGGGGTTGTAGTGCTGCAGCTGTCCATTTTCAGGTTGTACCTGCATATCGTGATGAACCATCTGTAAACCAGACCCGAGTTTTCTCTTTCTCAGTCAGTTCACTGTAAGGAGCTCCCCAAGAGGCCATAGCTCTGGTCTGGGAAAGAGAAGGTGATGTGGCAGGAGTGGAGACCATGGGCATTTGGGTCACTTCCTCATGTAACTTACTTGTGCCTTCAGGATCTGCTCTGGACCTATCTCACATATACCATTTCCATTTTACAATAGAGTGCTGCTGCACACGCCCAACTTTATGGCTTGGTGGGTCAGACAACATCCAGCTCATGATAGGCAACTCAGGTCTCATGGTAACTTGGTGACCCATGGTTAAGAGTTCAGTCTCTACCTAGGCCCAATAGCAGGCCAAAAACAGTTTCTCAAAAGGAGAGTAATTATCTGCAGCAGATGGTAAGGCTTTGCTCCAAAATCCTAAGGTCTGCATTGTGATCCTCCTATAGGGGCCTGCCAAAGTCTCCAGACAGCATCTCTATTTGCCACTGACACTTCCAGTACCATTTGATCTGCTGGATCGTATGGCTCAAGTGGCAGAGCAGCTTGTACAGCAGCCTGGACCTGTCACAGAGCCTCCTCTTGTTCAGGTCCCCACTCAAAATTAGCAGCTTTTCTGGTCACTCATTAAATGGGCCAGAAAGCACACCCAAAGGGGGAATATGTTGTCACCAAAATCCAAAGAAACCAACTAGGCATCGTGCCTCTTTTTTGGTCATAGGAGAGGCTAGATGCAGCAACTTATCCTTCGCCTTAGAAGGGATATCTCAACATGTCCCACACCACTGGACACCTAGAAATTTCACTGAAGTGGAAAGCCCCTGTATTTTTCTTAGATTTATCTCCCATCCTCTGAGATGCAAATGCCTTACCAGTAAGTCTAGAGTAGTTGCTACTTCCTGCTCACTAGGTCCAATCAATATGATACCATCAATATAATGGACCAGTGTGAGGTATTGTGGGAGAGAGAAACAATCAAAGTCCCTGTGGACAAGATTATGGCGTAGGCCTGGAGAGTTGATATACCCCTGAGATAGGACAGTGAAAGTATATTTCTAACCTTACCAGCTGAAAGTGTTCTTTAGGGTTGGCTTGAATGGTCTTGGTTGGGACTAGGCAGGTTATGATGGGTAGCAAATTTTACCTGAAGCTTGCATAGGAGTAACCTCCATAGTAGCCCTCAACTCTATTTGAACTCTCTCTGCCAATGTTACTTTATAAGTTACACTTCTTTTCCCCCTTTTGGTCAGTATATAATTGTTGATCCCATGGTACCAGGTCAGGATTCATCCCTAGGAGTCATCTCCCAGGTCACCAGGGATGCCATGTACCACATAGTGGAGAGGGCAATGATTTCACTTGCAGAGTTGGGCTTAGAGAGACTAAGGCCACAGCTGAGCAACAACAGATGTCCTCAAAAGTAACTCTTAGGCATGCCTATAGGTAGTCTAATCTTCTCCACTACCTACATAAGCTTCACAAGAGTAAGCTTCATGATTGAGGGCATGGCCTATTGATTTGGTGCAATATCAGGGGATTCCCTGATGCTAAGGTTTAGTAATTCATATTCTTTCTCCCATCCCTCAAGGGACTTTGTCAATACTTTTTGATTATCTGCTTGATATACTCTAGGATGTTTCCAGACATTACAATAATCTATACAGGATTAAAGGACCTCTTTCTTATTCTGTGCTTCCTGTGTTTCAATTGTTCAAGTGAGCTATACAGATAGGTTGAATTAGATTATGCACTACAGAAAATTTCAGTTTCAGATCAAACAAACCTTTCTTCCATTGGTCTCAAAGAGTACGTGTGGTGCTAAAATATAGATGCTATCTTACATACCATTACGTTCTGAATTACTTTAACTCCAACCTGTTCAGCTTCATTCTTATCTCTAAATATCAGGTTATATATGTATAACAGACTCTCAAAATCCAGAAATAATAATCCCCACTCTGGACTTAATGTGTCTGCTCTAAAAGCTTACAATTGAGTCCCCTGTTTTCTTATAAGCATTTTCTAAAGGTGATGATACCATTGTTGCTTTTATGTTTCTGGCTTGTTTTGTCTCACCAAATGTCCCGCATGTTCATTCACATCATTGCATGCCTCATGCCATCGTTCCTTTTTGCAACAGCACAACCTTCATTCATAAGTATACAGCATCGTCCACCAATCTACTTCTCCATTGGTGTATCCTTCAGCCACCTGAATTCATCGGGCATCATGTAGATGAACCAAGGGTCACAGCCCATCAATATTCTCAATTTTAGATAATTTCATTGTTCCCAAGAAACAGAAAACCAATAAACACACCATCGCCAAATAGGAAATCTAAAACTCCTCTTAACTCTTGTCCCTCACCCCATTATTTACCTCTGTTGTTGCTGTGGTAGTGCTGATGGTTTCCATTTGAACATAGCTCATAGCATGTAATAGCAGCTTTCTCCCTGTACCTAAACACTCTTTATACAAGAATAATATCTTTGAAGCAATTCTTATGAGAACTCATTTATATTTTTAGTGTGAATCAGTGGGGCATGTAGGTCTATACAAAACCTTCCAATCTTGTTCATCTTCAATATGGTAATATTACTTCTAGGCCCACTAGAGAACCACCTTCACTTCTATTCTCTTACATTGGAGTTCAACCTCATTAGCTAACCATTCATCCATCTCTAGCTTCTATGTATCTCTAAGTCCCCTATATTCTACATTATAAGACTCTGATTATACCTTTATGCTGGCCATAAAAGTGGAATCATACAATATCTATCCTTTTGTGTCTGGCTAATTTCACTCAGCATTATGTCCTCAAAGCTTGTCCATCTTGCCATGTGCTTCGGGACATCGTTTTGTCTTCCTGCTGCATAATATTCCATTGCATGTATATACACATTTTATTGATCCACTCATCTGTTTATGGGCATTTGGTTTGTTTCCATCTTTTGGTGATTGTGAATAATGCTGCTATGAACATCAGTGTGCAAATGTCTGTTTGTGCTGTTGCTTTAGGCTCTTCTGGGTATATACCAAGTAGTGCTATTGCTGGGCCATCGAGCAACTCTGATATTTAGTTCCCTAAGGAATCACCAAACAGTCTTCATAGTGGCTGCACCATTATACATTTCCACCAGCAATGCATAAGTATCCAAGTGGCTCCACATCTTCTCCAACATTTGTAGTTTCCTGTTTGTTTAATAGCAACCATTCTTATAGGAGTGAGGTGGTATCTCATTGTAATCTTGATCTGCATTTCCCTTACAGCCAGTGAAAATGAGCATCTCTTCATGTGCTTTTGAGCCTCCTGCATTTGCTCTTCAGAAAAATGCCTATTCATATCTGTGCTGATTTGAAAGGATGTATGTACCCTAGAAAAGCCATGTTTTAATCTTAACACCATTTTGTAAAGGCAGCCACTTCTTCTAATCCCTATTCAGTATTGAATGTTTGAAACTGAAATTAGAACATCTCCCTGTGATGTGACTTAATCAAGAGAGGTTGTTAAACTGGATTGGGTGGAGGTGTGTCTCCACCCATTTGGGTGGGTCTTGATTAGTTTACTGGAATCCTATAAAAGAGGGAACATTTTGGAGAAAACAAGAGATTAAGAGAGCAGAGCAGAAAGACATAACCATGAGAAGCAGACCCACAAACCAGCAACCTTTGGAGATGAAAAAGGAAAATGCCTCCTGGGGAGCTTCATGAAACAGGAAGCCAGAAGAGGAAGCTAATAGATGATGCTGTGTCCGCCATGTGCTCTTCCAGATGAGAGAGAAACCCTGACCGTGTTCACCATGTGCCTTTCCAGATGAGAGAGAAACTCTGACTGTGTTCACCATGTGCCCTTCCACTTGGGAGAGAAACCTTGAACTTCATCAGCCTTCTTGAGCCAAGGTATCTTTCCCTGGATGCCTTTGATTGGACATTTCTATAGACTTGTTTTAATTGGGACATTTTCTTGGCCTTAGAACTGTAAACTAGCAACTCATTCAATTCCCCTTTTTAAAAGCCATTCTGTTTTGGTATATTGCATTCCAGCAGCTAGCAAACTAGAATAGTATCGTTAGCCCATTTTATAATTGGATTGTTTGTTCTTTTGTTGTTGAGTTGTATGATTTCTTTGTATACATGGGAAATCAAATCTTTATTTGATATGTAATTTCCAAATATTTTCTCCCATTGAGTTGGCTGCTGCTTCGCCTTTTTGACAAAGTGTTTTGAGGTGCAGAAGCATTTGATTTTGAGGAGTTCAATTTATCTACTTTTTCTTTTGTTGCTTGTGTTTTGGGTGAAAAATTTAGGAAGCTACCTCCTATTACTAGGTCTTGAAGATGTTTCCTATATTTTCTTCTAGAATCTTTATGCTGCTAGTTGCTATTTTTAGCTGTTTAATCCACTTTAAGTTAATTTTTGTGTAAGGTGTAAGATAGGAGTCCTGTTTCATTCTCTTGGCTATTGATATCCAGTTCTCAATGCCAAATTATTGAAAAGACTGTTTTGTCCCAGATCAGAGGATTTGGGGGCCTTGTCAAAAATCAGTTGGCCATAGATTTGGTAGTCTATTTCTGCACTCTCAATTCAATTCCATTGGTCAATGCTTCTGTCTTTATGCCAGTACCATGCTGTTTTGACCACTGTGGCTTTACAATAGGTTTTTAAGTCAGGGAATGTTAATCCTCCTACTTTGTTCTTCTTCTTAAGGATGTTTTTGGCTATTTGGGGTCTCTTTCTCTTCCAGATGAATTTTCTAGTTAGCTTTTCCTAACCTACAAAGTGCGTTGCTGGAATTTTGATTGATACTGTGTTGAATCTGTAGATTAATTTGTGGAGAATTGACATCTTAACTATATTTAGCCTTCCTATCCATGAGCAGGGAATGTCTTTCCACCTATTTAGATCTCCTTTGATTTCCTTCAGCAATGTATGTAGTTTTCTATGTACAAGTCTTTTATGTCCCCAGTTAAGTTCATTCCTATTTGATTTTTCTTGTTGCTATTTTGAATGGATTTTTTTCCTTAACTGACTTCTCAATTAGATCACTGCTTGTGTATAGAAATGTTACTGATTTTTTGCACATTAATTTTATATCCTGTCACCTTGCTAAATTCATTTATTAGCTCAAGGAACTTTGCTGTAGATTTCTCAGGATCTTCTAAGTATAGTATCATATCATCTGCAAATAATGAGAGTTTTATTTCTTCCTTTCCTGTTTGGTTGCCTTTTATTTCTTTGTCCTACATGATTGCTCTTGCTAGTTCTCCTAGCACAATGTTGAACAATAGTGGTGAGAGTGAGCATCCCTGTCTTGTACCTGATCTTAGGGGGAAGGTTTTCATTCTTTCTGCATTGAGTACGATGCTGACTATCGGTTTTTCATATATTCCCTTTATCATATTGAGGAATCATACCATTGATTTCTATCTTTTGGAGTGTTTTTATCATAAAAGGATGCCGAATTTTGTCAAATGCTTTTTCAGCATCAATCAAGATGATCATGTGATTTTCCCCTTTTAATTTGTCAATGGCTGTATTGCATTAATTGATTTTTTTGTGCTGAATCATACTTGCATTCCTGGTATAAATCACACTTGGTCATGGGGTATAGTTATTTTAATGTGTGGTTGGATTCGATTTGCTAATATTTTATTGAGAAGTTTTGCATCTGTTTCATTAGGGATTTTGGCCTGCTGGTTTCCTTTCTTACAGCATCTTTACCCAGGTTTGGTATTAAAATGATATTAGCTTCATAAAATGAGTTAGGTAGAGTTCCTTTTTTCTCAATATTTTTGAATAGTTTGAGGAGGATTGGTGTTAGTTCTTTCTAGAAGTTTGATAAAATTCCCCTGTGAAGCCATCTGGCCCTGGGCTTTTCTTTGTAGGAAGATTTTTGATGACCAATTGAATCTCTTTACTTGTGATTAAACCAATCTTTTGAGATCTTCTCTTTCTTCCTGAGTCAGTGTAGCTTGTTTGTGTGCCTCTAAGTATCTGTCCATTTCATCTAAGTTGTCTAGTTTGTTGGCATATAGTTGTTCATAGTATCCTCTTATGGTTTCTTTTATTTCTTCAGGGTCTGTGGTAACACGCCCCTTCTCATTTCTGATTTTGTTTATTTGCATCCTCTCTCTTTTCCTCTTTGTCATTGTTGCTAGTGGCCCATCAATTTTATTGATTTTCTCAAAGAACCAACTTTTGGTTTTATTGATTCTTTCTATGGTTCTTTTGTTCTCCCATACATTTATCTCTGCTTCGATTTTGTTATTTCTCTTCTCCTATTTGCTTTGTGGTTAGTTTGCTGTTGTTTCTCAAGTTCCTCCAGGTTTTCTGTTAAGTCCTTGATTTTTGCTCTTTCTTGTTTTTTAATATTGGCATTAAGGCAATAAATTTCCCTCTCATCACAGCCTTTGCCACATCCCATAAGTTCTGATGAGTTGTATTGTCATTTTTATTCATCTCCAGATAGTTGGTGATTTCTCTAGCAACTTCTTCTTTGAAAAAAAGTTCTTCTTTGAAAAAGTTTTTCTTTGAAAAGTGTTGTTTAAGAGTGTGTTATTTAATCGCCATTTATTTGTAAATGTTCTCATTCTTCAGTGGTTATTGAGATCCAGCTTCCTCCCATTGTGATCAGAGAAAGTGCTTTGAATAACTTCAATATTTTTAAATTCATAAAGACCTGTTTTGTGCCTCAGCGTATGATCTATCCTGGAGAATGTTCCATGAGCACTAGAGAAGAATGTATACCTTTGTGCTTTGGGGTGCAATGACCTATATATGTCTGCTAGGTCTAATTCATTTATCAAGTTGTTTAACTTCCTATTTCCTTGTAGATTTTCTGTCTTGTTGCTCTATCTATAGAGGAGAGTGGTGTATTGAAGTCTCCTACTATTATTGTCAAAACATCTATCACTCCCTTCATGAAACACATCTGTCTCGTGTACTTTGGAGCTTCTTCATTGGGAGCATAAACATTTATTATTGTTATATCTTCTTGGTGAATTGACTCTTGAATTAGTACGTAGTATTCTTCTTTGTATCTTATGATGTCTTTACATTTAAAGTCTATTTTGTTCGATATTAGTATAGCTACTCCTGCTTTCTTTTGGTTACAACTTGTGTGGAAAATCTTTTTCCATCCTTTCACTTTCAAGCTATTTCTATGCTTGTGTCTAAGATGAGTCTCTGGTAAGCAGCATATAGCTGGATTATGTTTCTTAATTCATTCTGCCAATCTGTATCTTTTAATTGGTAAATTTAGTCTGTTAACATCCAAAGTTATTACTGAAAAGGCATTTCTTGATTCCACCATCTTATCTTTTTCATTTTATTTATCAGATCTATATATCCTTTTCCCTCTTTCTCTTTGTATTCTTTAAATTACCCTTAGTGGTAATCCTCAATTTTGTGCCCTCCTCCAGACCTCCCTTTCCTGTTTTTGTTTTTGTTTTTTTTTTCCAGCCTACAGAATTCCTTTTAGTATTTCTTGTAGGGCCGGTCTCTTGTTGACAAATTCTTTCAGGACTTTTTTTTCTGTGAAAACTTTAATCTCTCCCTCAATTTTGAAAGACAATTTGGCTGGGCACAGAATTCTTGGCTGGAAGTGTTTCTCTCTCAGGATATTGAATATATCATAGCACTGCCTTCTCGCCCCCAACGTACTAATTGAGTAGTCTGAACTCAGTCTAATTCTATTTCCCTTGTATGTAGTAGAATTTTTTTTCTCTTGCTGCTTTCAGGATTTTCTGCTTCTTCAACATTTGACAGACTGATTAGTATGTATGTTGGGGAGGGCATAAATGGACTTAATATGTTTGTAATTCTCTGGGCTTCTTTGACTTGTATATTTATGTCCTTTATGAGGTCTGGGAAGTTTTTCCCCATTATATCCTCAACTACTCTTCCTAGCCCTTTACTCCTCTCTTCTCCTCCTGGGACAGTAATGATTCTTATATTTGTGCATTTTGTTTTGTCTGTCATTTCCCTGAGTTTCCATTTAATTTTTTCCATCTTTTTTTGCCATTTGCTCTTTTGAGTCTTCAAAGTCAATTATCCTGTCCTCTATATCACCTATTTTTTCTTCTGTCTCTTCAGATCTGGTGTTGTGTGCCCCTAGTATGCTTTTTATTTGGTCAACAGAATCTTTAATCTCTGTGATTTCACTATTTTTCTATTTATTCTTTCAAATTCCTCTTTGTGTTCTTCTACTGTCTTCTTGATCTCCTTTATGTCATTTTATATCCTACTTATTTTATTAAGTAGAGTTGCATGAACATCTTTAATTAGTTATGCCAATGCCTTTGTCTCCTGTGGTATTTTAATTAGTCATTAGCCAGGGCTATATCTGTCTGCATTATGATATGCTTAGTGATCTTCTGCTATTTTCATGGCATGTAAATATCTTGATTGATTTACTTTGGAAGTTGATTTTTTTCAGTAGTCTGAGGCCTTGTGTTTGCAGGATGGTGTATAGCAGGGAGCAGGTCACAGGGTGGAGTACTCAGTATGGTGATTTGTTTCAGGGCATGTATAGGCACAGGTTGGGGATGTTACACTGACGCTTGTGAATGTGGGCACCCAGCAGCCAGGTAAGATATAGCTGTGTGGATACACTGGTCTGGGGAGCACAACCTTGGTGTGTGCTGGTCCAAGGCATGGGGCCCCTCATTCACATGCATACAGCTGTTGCAGCAGGTTGGCATTATGCCTTCATGGATTGGAGGCAGTTGTAACCTTGCTGTGCAGGTTGGCACTATCTCAGAGCTGGAAAGTGAGGTTGAGGGCTGTGCACATGTGAGGTTCTAGAGCTGGTGTGAAGTGAAGTTCCCAGAGCTGAATGACGTGACTGGGGACCTGTGCACATGCGTGGGCCTGAGAGTGCCATAAACGGATGTGCTGAACTCAGGGAGCGCAGTGTGAGGTTGTGTGACACTATGGGCAGGAAAATAGTGGTAGCTTAGGAATGGAGATTAGTGCCCACAAACTTTATGCACTGGCAACAGCCTAGGGGGAACAAGGAGGAGGAGGTGGTGCTCAGGAGGTATGCTGGAGAGGTGGGTTAGGCTGTACTTGGGGTGTGGGTGTGGGGGAGGTATATACACTGGGGGCTGGTGGGTCAAGGTGCATGGAGCACCAGGAATGGGAGGAGGTGATGGGGTTCAGGTGTGTGGGGTGGGGGGTGAATCACCAGTCATGGGGCTGCACTGGTGAGGGTAGCATGCTCCAGGAATGTGACCTGGCTTACTTCCTAGGCCCACGCTCCCATCCATGCACTCCTGCAGGCTCCTCGCCTCTGCACCAGACTCCAGCTTTCTGCCTCTCAGTTTCTTAGCCTCTGCAATCAGGGCTGCCACCTGTGGTGCAGAAGGCTCTCCCAGGTCAGTCGCACTCGTGAATTTCTTCCTCAGTCACCCTTCTGTCCATTCTCTAATTTTCCTGTGGAACAGGGCTAATCTTGGGCTACTTTAGTCAGCCATCTTTCCGGATGTCCCCTCTGTCATTTGTTTTTGATGAGTTTCTGAGTCCTTCCTTGTGGTCACCCAGTGTCTTCTTTATATCCTTCTCTTTTGCCACATTTCCCTTCAACTAACTGAATTTATTTATCAGATTTGCTCACATGTCCTTAATTAGTTACTTCAATTCCTTTATCTTACCTGAAGTTTTAGTTTGTTCCTTTGGTTGTGCCGTATCTCGTGCTTCCTACTGTGACCCCTGATTTTTGACTGGTAGGCCTCTGATTTTCTTGATAAGTTTATTCTGGATGTCATTTTCACTCTCATACCTAAGGTTTTCATCCTGATTTGCTTTATTGTCTAATTGTTCTTTGACATTTGGTTTGACTTATTCTAGACTCTAGCATAGCTTCTGTTTACTGATCAAAATTTTCCAGCTCTTATTTTTTTATGAATTCCCTGCATATATGTTATGATTTTTGAGATTGCCCTTTTTTGTGTGTGGTTGTTTCACCCCAGGAAAAAGTTTTCTCTGTTGTCTTCCTCCTCATGGAATGTTGATCTACTGTATTTAGTTCCGTTCTGTTTTGTTTTTGTCTTTATATGTGTTTAACACTCCTTTTCTTACCTCTAGAAACTTTTACCCAGAGATTTGATTCTGGCAGGAGGATCTACCCCTGTTAGCTTTATCCAAACAAGACAGGTCCAGGAATCACAAAAGGGGTGTTGATCAGTATCAAGGTTTCCTGGGAATGAAACCAGCAGGGTGCTAATATTTTCTGTGAAGCCTCCTGTTTCTGTGCTTTACTGTCCCACACAGCAGATGGCACTTTTCAGCACACTGATACCCACGGACCTAGGGTGGTACTGTGTCCCATCCCTGCTGGTGCTGATCCCCACAGGCCTAAGGTGTTACTGTGCTTTTAATACTCATCCAACAACATCTCTGCTCGGGTATGAGGGAGACAGAAGCTGTGGGGGGCTAGCAGGGGTGGGGGGAGCTATTTGAAATCCTTGTGCTTTCCCCAATTCCTGTGGTCTGATTTATCTAAATAACATCCTCTGCCTATGCTGGGCCTTACCCCACCACTTTTTGGGGAGGTGCTACTCTTCATTCCCTGTTCCCTGAAAGCTGGAAAAGTTATGGTGACTCTCAAGAAGCCACTCCTCTTGCCCTATAAGTGCATATTTTAGACAGAGGCTGGGCTCCACTATTTTTTTTTTATCAACTGCCACTTATATCTAAGCCCCTTGGATCTAAATTCTCTGAAAGACAGCCACCACTTCTGCTAGGCCCTGCCCCACTTTTACTTGGTGAAGATTTGCCTTTGAATTACTTTGCCTCTCATTCAGTACTACCTCCAGTCTTGCCTGTGTCAAGGCTGAAAATGGAAACTGCCAACTGCTTCCTCTAATAGGCTGCTTAATAATAAAATAACTGTTCTTAGTGTTGGTCCCCAGCAGCCTAAGTTTACCAGTCAAGACCTGGAGTTGGCACTCAGCTCTATGTTTCCTTTTCCTTGGGGCACAGCCCTTTTCTGGCACTCTGAGCTCAGCCAATTCCAGAAGCCTCTATTTTTTTTAATCAACTCTGCTTCCTCCCTGCTGGGAGCGGGGTTTAAATAGATCTCATGATTTCTTTTCTGATTGCATTATAAATGCACCTGTGCTCTGAGCTGGTATTCAAGCAGTCTGAATTCATGAATCAAACCTTTAGTTGGTGTCTGGCTGAGTTCTCTTCCTTGCTAACAGGAGAAAGAGCTTCTTTTTCCACTAGGAAGTGATGCCAAGTCAGCCTACCATGCCAGTGAGGGAGGGGCACCAGCCTCCACATCATGGAAGGATGTACTTACAGATGCAGTTTATTAGCATTACATTTTCACTCTTCCTGGCTGGTGTATTATGTCCATTTGGTCTCTGAAGTCCCCAAAAGAATTGTTTCAGACAGTTTCTGGCTGTTTCCTAGCTGCCCTGGAGGATGAACCAAACTGTACAACTCCATATGCCCCCACCATAAGTACTACCATTTTATGTTATTGAAGTTCCCCTCCAGTCCTTGTTAGGGTACTGTCAGAGGAGTCCTATTCAAGAATCATGACTTCACTATTACACAATAGTAAAAAAGGCCACTCTCTATAGTCATTGGGAGCCATGCTGGGAACAGAAACAAGGGATTGCTTCTCATTCCACCCAAATTTGTATTAGGAGAAATCCCACCCCTGCCCAATAGTAATGAGGAAACCCTCATCAACCTTCAGGTATCAATGAATGTCAGACTTACTTTTTTACATTTTACATCACTCGAGGCAGTATCTCAACCTCTTTGCCGTTCCAGGGAAATTACAGAGAAATCCAGCTAAAAAAGCAAATTTAAATGAATCCAAAATCTCATAACATAATTTCAAAGATTTAATAAGAAATCACTAGTCATACCAAGAGCCAGGGAAACCTCAACTTGAATGAAAAAATCAGTAAATAGATGCCAAAATAGGGGCTAAGGAAATATTACTATCATCTTACTAATGACTTAAAAGAAATTGTTATAAAAGTAATTTAACAAAAATGTACTTGATACAAATGAAAAGATACAGAAATTCTCAGCAAAGACATATACAATATAAAGAGGAGCCAAAAAAACCCTGCAAATTTAAAAGTACTATAACAAATTAAAAATAAAGCACTCAATAAACAGGTGCAACAGCAGAATGCAGGAGACAAAGGAAAGAATCAGAAAACTTTAAGAAAGAATGATAAGATTTCCTCCCATGAAAAATGCAGAGAGCAAATAGACTAACAAAATGAATACAGTCTTAAGGATACATAGGAACATGTAATTCAAAAATCTAATATTTGTGCCATATAAATTTTGGAGGAAAAGGAGGAAGAGGGTAGAGCTGAAAATTTATGGGAGGAAATAGGGGCTGAAAAATTTCAAACTTTGTCAGGAGACAGAAGCCTATTATATAAGGAGTGTATTGAATTTCAAACAAGATAAACCTTCAAATAAATCTACATCAAGAAATGATCCAACATCTGAAAATTAAGCACAGAAAAAGATGAGCAAACAATGAGAGAGAAATTGTTTTATCTATATGGGGAAAATAATTGAGCAGTGAATTTCTGATGAAAAGTCATGATGAAAGCCAGAAAGAAGTGGCATATTTTTTGAGGTGTGAAAAGAAAAGACCTGTCAACCCAGCATTCTATATAAATGAAAATGCCCTTGAGAAATGGTGGTGAAATGAGGATATTCTCAGGAGAAAAAAAAATAAAAGAATGTGTGTTCAGCTATCTACCCTAAAAGTGTAGGTAAAAGAAATCCTCTAAATAGAAATGCATTGATGAAAAAGGAAACTTGGAATACCAGGAAAGTTGAAATAACAATGGAAAAAGAGAAAATATGGGTAAACACAGCAAGCTTTCCATCTGCTCTTGAGATGGAAACTATATTTGCTCTAAACTATATTTGGCAGTTGAGGCAAAAATTATAACACTGATGTAGTTTTCAATGTTTGTAAAAGAAATCTAGAAGATGATTATGATATGAATTTGGAAAGTAAATGGAAGTGAAATGAGAGAAAATTTGGACACCTCACTCAAACTGCTAAAATTATAAAAACACCAATAGACTGTAATATTTTATGTATGTGTGATGTAATATCTAAGGCAAACAATAAAAATATTATTTTAAATGTTATGCTAAAAATATATATAAAAATAAAATGGGGCAATGCAAGGTTAGCTCCATGGTAAGAATTCTCACCTGCCATTCGGGAAACCTGGGTTTGATTTCCAGAGCCTGCCCTTGCCCCCCCCCCAAAAAAAGGATTCCTAGAAATATTTTTTGTAACTCACAGGAATGGAGGAAAAACAAAAATAGAGAAAACAAAATAAAAAAATATTTAAGTCTGAACGTATCAATAAATGCAAATGGCCTTTATACACCAATTAAAAGATATTAACAGAGTGGATAAAACAAACATGACCCAAATAAATGTTTTCTACAAGAAACTCACTCCAAATATAACAATATAGATATGTTGAAAAAGGCTGGAGAAGATGTGCCAAGCAGCCATAAATAAAAAAGGAAGCAGGATTTTACTATATTAATATAACATATAAGTAGACTAAGAGCAAATAAAAGTAACAGTTACAGAAAAGGACATTATATAATGATAAAAGGTACAATGCACTGAAAATTAATATTATTTATACATCCATATACCCCAAGGAACAAAATCAAAAAAGGAGAAGAAAAATTCAGTAGAACCAAAAGGAGAGGTAGACAGTTAAGCTGAAGACTACAGCAGCCTCCTGTCAACAGTTGAAAGACCAAGACAGAAAATTAACATTAATAGAGTAACATTAAACCATACCATGCCATCTATATGTGGAATCAAATTGAAATGTGTAGAAAACGCTATTGAACAGCAGCAAAGTACACATTCTTTTCAAGTGCTTAGGAAACATATAACAAATTAGACTATAATGTACCATGAAACATATGTCAAGAAATGTCCAAGAATTGAAATCATGCAAAGTACATTATATGACCACAAAAGAACCAAACTAGAAAATGGTAACATGGAGAGAGCATAAATATGTCATAAGTGTCATAAATTTTTAAAAGGAAATGAAAGATTAAAATGAATGAAAATGTAATGGAACATATATTTTGTGGGACATGGATAAAGCAGTGCTGAGAGGGAAATATTTAGAAGTAAACATTTTCATTAGAAATAGCCATGTGTCAGAAAGCTCCCACTCTAGAAAATAAAAAATAAGGTCAAAACAAGGTGAAAGAAGTAAAAATAATGATAAAATCTGAAACCAGTGAAATTTTAAAAAGGAGAAAATAGATAACATCAATGTTGCAAAAATATGGATCTTTGAGGTGCTCAATAGATTTGCCAAACCTCTAGTAAAAGACAAAATGAAAGAAGATATAAATTACCATTATCCAGAATGAAACAGAATATAACTATAAGTACTGTAGGTATCAAATGGATAATATTGGAATATTAGTCACAATTCCATGAATATGAATAAAACAAATTAGATGAAATGGATAAATAATGCAAAAATACCCACAAATTACCACTATTCATACCATGTAATGTAGATCATTTCAATTGACCTATAATAATTGACTTATTCCATGACTCCTGAAAAATAAACCTCCAGTTCCACTGATTTCACTGGAGAATTCTACCAAAACCTAGGCAAGACAGAGCAAAAATGTAAAACTTACAGACCAATATCCATCAAGAACATAACCACAATATTACCCTCAAAACTATGATGAGATATAATTAGACAGTATAGATAAAGAACTACACATCACTATCAAGTGAGGTTTATTTCAAAGATTCAAGGCTGATTCAACATTTTGAGGTATATCAGTGTAATCCACCATATTATCAGGGCTAGAGAAGAATGATCACATGATAATATCTTTGTATCATAAAAGCATTTAATGCAGTTGAATATACATTCATGAGAAAAACTAAGCAAAGTAGGATTTGAGGGAACTTCATTGGTTTAATTAAAAGCCATCCACAAAACCTATAGCTAACATCATATTTAATAGTGAAAGACTGAATGCTTTCTATTACAACTGTGTACAAGGCAAGAACAGATGTCTTCTTTCACTACTGTTACTCAACATAGGACTGGACATTCTAACCGGAGTAATAGACTAAGAAAAAGAAATACAAGGCATAAAAATCAGAAAAGAAAAAATAAAAATATTCCAATTTTCAGATGGTATGATGATGAAAATCCCAACGTTTCAAAAAAAAACCCACATGGATCTAATAAGTGAAGTGAGCCAGTTTGCAAGATACACGATAAACATAAAATATCTATTATATTTCTATATACAGGCAATTAACATGTGAAATACATTATTACAAATACAATACCATTTACTATCAGTCATGAAATATAATACTTAGGGGTAACTTTTACTAAACTTGTACAGGAACTGTGTGCTGAAAACCACAAAACACTGGTGAAAATTATCAAAGAAGAGCTGAATAAATAGAGAAAATACCAAGCTCATGGGTTGTACAAGTAAACAAGTAAAAATGTTGTCTTAATTAATGCTATAATGAATACTGCAGATCTGTCCTGAATAACAGGAATTTATTGTCTCGTGGAGGCCAAAAGTTCAAAATCAAGGTATTGGTAGGCTATGCTTTCTTTAAAGTCTGTAGATTTCTGGTGGGGGCTTCCTAGCAATTCATAACTTAATCTCTGCCTCCATCATATGACAATCTGTCTCCTCCTGTCTTCTTTTCACTACTGCTGCTGTAACTGTATTTCCTTTGCTTATAAGGACTCCAGTCGTGTTGGACCAAGGCCCACCCACATTCAGTTTGGACTCATCTTAATAGTGTCTTTGAAGATCCTATTTACAAATGAGTTCACATCCATAGGACCCATGGTTGGGGCTTGAACATACCTTTGTGGGGGTTATGATTCAATCTATAACAGATGTCAATTCCCTACAGATTGATATGTAAGTTAAACACAATAACTTTCAAAACACCAGAAATGTTTTTACATAAATAGGCAATAATAGCTTAAAAATTATGTGGAAATGTAACAAAACTAGAGTATCTAAAACAATTTTGAAAAAGAATAAAATAATATGGCTTACTGTATTCCAATTCAAGATTTTTTATATAGCTACATTAATCCAGAATGTGTGATGCTGGCAGAGGGATAGTCACATAGATCAATAGAACAAAATAGTAAATCCAGAAATGGCTCTACATATGTTTGACCAACAGATATTTATTTTTTTTAATGTATAAAAGCAATTCAGTGGAGGAAGTAGAGTCTTTTCAGCATCATTTTCAACAAATAATCCTGGATCATTCGTAGATCCATTGTCACAAAAATAAATGAACCTCAACTTAAATTTCAACCCTTTAAAAAAATTAACTCAAAATGGTTTATAGATTTAAATGTGAAATGAAAAACTATAAATTTTAAAAGGCAAGAAAAAGAAGAAAATCATCTGTACCGAGGGCTGAATGAAGAATTCTTACACACAACATAAAGACCATTATCCATATATATATGGATTGCATGGCAGGTACCAGGAACCAAACCCAGGTCTCTGGCATGGCAGGCGAGAATTCTGTCACTGAGCCACCATCGGACTGCCCTATCCATAAATTTTTTAATGAAAAAAATAGACCTCAACAACCTGAAAACTATTGATCCATTAAATCACCTGTGAATAGGGTGAAAAGTCAAGCTATACAAGGAAGAAAATATTTGCAGACCACATATTCAATGAAGGACTTGTATCTAGAGTATATAAAGAATTCTCAAAGCTCAATAGTGTCATGAACAAACAAAACAAAGAAAAGGATTTGCCAAGTTGCCAAAGCTTTCTTATCAAAACATGAGAAAGAATGTGAAACAACATTTAGAAGCTAATCATATCAATGGAGAGTTATATTGAATAGAGCAATCCCACAAAAAGCAGTATATAAAAGTCCCTATGCCCAAGTTACAGTTTTTCCTTGAAACCTGAGGATGATTTATCTAATTGAAATACATTTTCTTTATTTGTCAGTGATACATTGAGTAGAGGAGAATAGGAGAAAATTTATAAACTTTTTAATTTGATGGACTTTAATAAGGTTGATGATTCAAAATCAATAAACAAATTAAATTGTTTTTCCTTATATTAATGGCAAATATTTAAAAACATAATTTACAAGTTATTTACATTATCATCAAAATATAAAGCACCTGCTTACAGATCTAACACATTTGTGCAATAACTTTATGCAGGATATCACAATATTTTGGTAAATATTTAAGCAATTAGATCTGCATAAATTGGGAGCTACATCTTCCTCACCTAATGCAAGGCTCAATGTAATTTATATCACTTTTCCCTAAATTTATCCATAGTTTTAATGTGGTTGTTCTATTTAGTAAGCTGCCAGAATATACCAGAAATGTAATGGCTTTTAATTTTAATGTGAATTTAATAAGTTGCTAGTTTACAGTTTTAAGGCTGAGAAAAAGTCCCTATTAAAGCAAGTCTGTAAGAGTGCCCAAGTTAATGGACCAGCAAGAGTTTACCTTCACTGAAGAAAGTCTGATGAAGTTGAGGGTTTCTCTCTCAACTGGAAAAACATGTGGTGAACGTGGCTATGTCTGCTAGCTTCCTCTCTAGGCTTCTTGTTTCATGAAGCTCCCGTTGGGGCATATTCCTTCTTCATCTCCATAGGTCTCAGCCTGCCTGGCCTCTGGTAGTTTTCATAGCTACCTCTTCTCATGGGTCTGTCTGTCTCTCTCTTTCCCAAATGTTTCCTCTTTTAAAGGATTCCAGTAAAGTAATCAAGACCCACCTAGAATGGGTACAGTCATATCTCCTCCAAATCTAAGGTTAATAGTAACAATTGGGTGAGTCACATCTTCATGGAAATAATGTAATCAAAAGATTCCAACCTACATTAGTGAATAGGGATTAAAAGAAATTATTGCTCCCACAAGATTGGATCAGGATGAAAACATGGCTTTTCTAGGGTGCTTATTCCTTTCAAACCAGCACAGTGGTCCCAATCAAATTGCAAAAAAGAAAAAAGACATTTTTTAGAAACTGATACCAAAATATGAATAAAATTGCAAGAGGTGAAAAAAATATAAAAAACACTCTTGAAGGGATAAAAAGTAATTGAGTTTGTCTTACCAGGTATCAAGGCCTTATGTTTTTTGCATAGCATTATTAATCTATAATAATCAGGAGAATATGGTGTTGGCCTACTGGAATGTCTGCAGAGAAAAAAACCTGAAGAGAGAGCTCAGAAGCAGGATCACAGTTATGGACATTTAATAAAGTACAAATAAAAGTATATTGGAAGAGTGGTTCCAGGAAGATGGTGAAATAGGAGAGGTTCAGTTTACTCCTGCTCCAGGGAACAGCTAGAGAAGGGACAGGAAGGAGACAGGGATGGTGATTCCAGGGTATAGTTGAGCTGGGACAATCTTTTACACCACATAGAGAAGCCCTGGTTGCAAAAGCTAAAGGATTGAGATGCAGAGAACAGAGACCATCCAGCTAGTACAAATAACCTAGTGTGCCCATTTCCAAATGGAGGACTAGGAAGCAAGCCAAGTCACATTCCTTGAACATGTCACCCTCATGCGTGCCACCCCC
>PVIY010030141.1:0-31347 GCA_004026745.1 Myrmecophaga tridactyla
AAAAATGGAAAGATTGTACTACTATTACTGACTATTGACCTAGTAACCCAACATCTTCCCCTTTTGTGGAAAAAAGGGATATGGAATTTGAGGGGCGCCACTGTGTATTCCCATCCATAAACATATTCCTCAATTGCCGTGTACTGTTATTCACTCCTTTGGGTGGAATTGTAACATGAGTGCTTTCTAGAAACCATAGCACAGTAGGACAATGGGGCAGAGAGCAATGCCTCAGAAGAAATAAATGGGCATAGTTAGGTCGGAAGAAAACACTTTTGTCTTGGGGAAAGTGTGGGAACCCAGAAAACACACTTTGGGGTAGTGGCCCAGGTGGGATTCCTACTGCAACAGGCTTTCAAAAATGTTTATACTTTCTGGCTTCAGAGTCGCAATGTGAGAGAAAGAAGGTATAAAAGAGAAGTGGAATTCCCAGCTTTAAAATTTTACGTTGAGTCAAATGAGTCTACCACACTTTGCTTTCAAACTATTTTGCTTACTCAAGTTCAGAATTCTGTTTGTAATTAACTTTGATATGGTGGATCCTTCAGGATGTTTACATTCCTGCGTATATAACCCAAATGTTCTTAAGGTTTATGAATAGCAAGTTGATTCACATTTTTGCGTGAATAATGATTTTGCATATTTTTACTTAAAAAGTGATGGCCAAAGGGGCAGACCACGGTGGCTCAGAGTTCCCACCTGCCATGCCAGAGACCTGGGTTCGACTCCCAGGGCCTACCTACACAAAAAAATAAAAATAAATAAATAGAAAATGATGGCCAGAGAAGGAAGTAAAATGAAAACAATTTTTTTTCAAAATCTTCCTACACCGAAAGGCGAATATTATTCTACACACTTTAATTCATGTGTATAAACTAGTTCTAAAAACAAATTATAAAATATGAATAAAAATAAATATGAATCTGAATATAACTGAATGCACATAACCATCCACAAGAATACACACAAATATATGTGTATAATATATGTTCATGTAGAGACAAAGAGAAATAGATGCCGAGATGTGTGAAAATGGATACACAGAAATAATATTATAAATTGCACTTGTGAAATTTTTAAATCTGGAAGTATTTAAATTTGATTTGAATCTAATGGAAGGAATAGAAATAAGATCTAGATAACCAGAAAAATTAAAATCATTGCGTTTACTGAAACAGAATATTTCAATTTTAGTTAGTCGGTATTACTGACCTCAAACCATGAAAAATTAGAAAATGAGCATACTTGCTTATCACCCAATTACTTTTATTATAGAGAATCAATTCCCAGGGTACTTACCTTTTTTTTGTTTTGTTTTGTTTTTGTCTCTTTGGCATGGGCAGGCTCCAGGAATCGAAGCCGGGTCTCTGGCATGGCAGGCGAGAATTCCGCCACTTGAGCCACCGCTGCCCGCCCCCCAGGGTACTTATTTTTATTCACGTCTTTGTTGGCTCTTGATTGACTGACTACGTGCTTTGTCGTTTTTGTTGCTGTTACTATTAATATTTTTTAATTACTTTATTTATTTACTTATTATTTTTAGTTTCATGAATAGCTTAGTTTCTAAATCCCTGGACGTCTCAGAATGTGCTCTTCCAGCACGATAACCTGCCCATACAAATGTGCCTGACACACGTCCTTCCCCCTGGTGCATTACAGATAGTGTCCTCGGCGTTTGTTCCTGCACTCAGCCTTTACTAGGGCTGTTTTGTTCTCTTCTGAACTGTTATATTTAATCAAGTTCGTGTGAGTGGTATAGGGGGAATGGTGTCTCAGCAGGGCTTGTGGATGTTTTAGTTTGAAAATTATTTTGTGATTTAGACTATATATCTGTAACTTTTATACTTAAAGGACAACCAGTGAGGTATCATATTCTTGAGTTGTACTTTGTTTGCCTCAGAACATTTTCGGCATTGTTTGCTTGTCTTCTGGCATCGGAGGTTGTTGTGGAAAATTTTGAGATGCCAGGTTTCTCCCTCATAGTAACTGATATGCTTTTTCCCCAGTGTTGCCCATAGAAATATTTGTTCTGGAAGTTTAATAACTTAAATAGGACACCTGTTGCTCTATTCCACATCTTGCCCGAATATGGTATATTCATTCAGTTTGCAACTTTATTTCTTCTTGCATTTCAGAAAAAAAATCCATATTGTATATTGTGTTCTCTATTTCAGGAATAGCACATATCCATATTAGAACATCTTTGTCTCTTTTCCATATCTCTTAGCTTTTCTCTAATTTTTTAACCCCCTCTTTTTTTCCTTCATTTATTGTGATTACCTCAAGCTTTTTGTCCATGTCAACAATCTGATTTTTAGCCACCTCTTTTTATATCCTGACTCTTTCTAATGTACTCTGCATTTCTGTAAAGGTGAGGGTTGTTTTGCTGTGTTTTGTGTTTTCATCTCCAATTATTTCCTCAATTGTGCATTTTTCATGTTCAGCACACTTTAAGCCAGTTTATCATTTTGTCTTTAAAATATTTAATTTACACTTTCATTAGTAATTTTTATGACATAAGACACTATTTGTATTTTTCCTACATTATGTTTTCTTATGATTGCTTCCTTCACTTATTTTTTGTAATTTTGGGATTGCCATCTTTACATAGTTATATATAATTTTGTTCTTATAATGCATATTTAATGTAGATGGTTCTACCTAGGTTTTCTGTACATTCCACAATATTGTTGGTAAAAGTCCATTGTCACTATTTCCATCCTACCTGAGACTGCTTCCTCCCCATCCAAGGCAGAGTTTGACACTCTGTCCTACTCATTTAACTTTAGCTTAGGGTAGAGAGGATGGGAAAGTGGTCAGCCATGGGTGGAATTGGGCCATCTTTGTGGTTAAACCTCAAGTCCTACTTTCTTCTAACACAGGGGTGGGCAAACATTTTCCATGAAGGGCCAGAGGGTACAGATTTCAAGTTTTGCATGCCTATAGTCTCTGCTGCAAAGATTCAAATATGCTGTTGTAGCAGGAAATCAGCCACAGACTGCTTGATTGTGTTCATCTGTGTTCCAAGAAAAGTTCATTTGTAAAATCAGATGCTGGTCCAGAGGCCAAAGTCAGCCAACCTCTATCTCTAAGAGATGGTTTAATGTCTTCTAGTAGGGGTCATTCCACCTATTGGAGCTTTAATATACTTAAGAGATGGGTTTACCTACAGAATTCAGATCAATGTTTCAATTCACCCCAAAACCTGGGAATGCAGTGTGTCCCTTTAACTTCTAGCAACATCCTCTGGAAGAAGGGTGGGCATTTCCCAACAACTGGAATCATCCCTTTCCTTTCCCTAGGTTTAAATGCACATTCCTAATTAATTACCCCCACATTGTGGAATGTTAATGAGAACTCCAGGATTTTGTTGATTCATTTGCCTATAGTGCTACTTCTTGAGAGGGGGATATATTTAAGGATTTTGCCAAGAATTTTGGAAGTATAACCTTTTCCATACTTAGTTTTTGATTGTGAACTTTTTCCTTGTTTTTTTTTTTTTTATTTTGGTGATATTCAGGCAGAGAGATTTCGAAATTGGTTTCACTCTGCCATTGCTGCCTGGACATGTTCCTTGTTTATTTAATGACGCTCCTCCTCCAATGACGGTTTCCTAAAGAACAGTCAAGGGTGGACTTGCTGGGGCTCTTCTTCCTCGGCTCAGCCCACTATCCCGTGGCTGCCAGGAAGCCTCCTGGGATGCTGCTCCACCAAGGAGAGTTCTCTGCACCTTCCCTCTAATCCAGTGCACAGGTAAGTGGTAGACATTTGTGATGCTGTAGAACTCTATTTTCCAAAATTCTTCCTCAGGGCAGGACAAGGCCATCAAAAGATAGTAAATAATCTGAAAATCTTTGTCTGGCAGTCCTGAAACAATCCCAGTTGCCATATGAGACAAGACCAAGGTACTTACCACCCCAAGGAGAGCTCTAAGAATCTTCAGTGCCTCAGAGTATAGTCCCAAACCTCCAATTTCCAGAAACAGGATGTTCTAGTTTGCTAGCTGCCGGAATGCAAATAAACCAGAAACAGAATGGCTTTTAAAGAGAGGAATTTAATAAGCTGCTAGTTTACAGTTCTCAGGCCAAGAAAATGTCCCAATTACAACAAGTCTGTAGAAGTGTCCAATCAAAGGTATCCAGGGAAAGATACCTTGGTTCAAGAAAACCAATAAAGTTCAGGGTTTCTCTCTCAAGTGAAAAGGCACATGGCAAACACAAAGTTTCTCTCTCATCTGGAAAGGCACATGGTGAACACGTTCAGTGTTCCTCTCTTATCTGGAAGGGCACATGGTGAACATGGCGTCATCTGCTAGCTTCTTCTCCTGGTTTCCTGTTTCATGAAGCTCCCCGGGAGACATTTTCCTTCTTCATCTCCAAGGGCTGCTGGCTGGTGAACTCTGCTTCTCATGGTTATGTCGTTCTGCTCTGCTCTCTCTGAATTGCTTTCATTCTCCAAAATGTTTCCTCTTTTATACGGCTCCAGAAACTTATCAAGACCCAACCAAATGGGTGGAGACATGTTGTCACCGCATCCAGCTTAACAACCACTCTTGATTAAATCACATCTCCAGGGAGATGATCTGATTACAATTTCAAACGTACAGTATTGAATAGGGATTATTCTGCCTTTATGAAATGGGATTTTGATTAAAACATGGCTTTTCTAGGGGACCTACATCCTTTCAAACCAGCACACAGGAGGGCATTTTTCTTTGTATCTAGCTAAGGTCAAAGTATCAACTCCCAATAAGTTAACATTGAGTTTTCTTTCAACCTTCAGAGAAAACCCTATCCCCCTATCGAGTGGTATCTTGCCTAAGGTGTCCCCTTAATATATTGCTCAAGCTATACGGTGTAATAACATCATAGGTGCAATATCAATGAACAGCCAGTTATCCTGCACCATTCCCAATCAATTTCTTTGTGCAATACTATTGTAGCATTCTTCACCCTTGTTCTGCCGTCATTCATATGATAATACAATACTCAAAATACACATATTAATTAATTCCCAAAGAAAACGTGCACATGGGATTGAAAAGCATTAAAAAAAAACAAACCATATACTTTGATAGGAAACAGTCTGCCGAAACTCAGGTCCACTAAGAGATGCATCCAGTCAACTCGACTCTACAAAATACTACACTTTCCATTCCAAGCACAGGCAATTTCATTTCCTTTTGCTTTCAGATCTTCTTGGGCTGTAGTTGTCATTCCTATACATCACAATAAAGGGCAAACACAAGAGTTCTTCTCCCTCTCAACCTTTGTTACCTCTTCCATCTCCCCGCCACCACCAACATCAACAAGGAAAAAAAAGGCATTTTCAAGTTTGAAAATGCTTGTAAAGGGTCAGATGAACAGTTAGCTTCATGGAATAAGTCCGTGTTCAGTGCTACCAAGGCACTGGTTTAAGTATAGTTCTTTCTCAACAGTCACATGCAGGCAAGTCGATGCAGGCAAATTGAAAATATTATCAGGAAATCACCCACTTCTGCTTCACCAAGAAGTAGAACTTGCCTATGGCTCTTGCTTTGCTCCATTCTCCAGATGAAAGAATTCATCCAGAGTGTGTGTGTATGTGTGTGTGTGTGTGTGTGTGTACTGTGTGAGTGTGTGGTATTCAAGGAAATTCGCTCTGTACACTTGGAGCACATTTATCCAACTAAATTTTAAAATATTGAAAGTAAGTGTCTTTTCTAAAAGCAAGGGTTGATTTTAATGGGCATTTTTTCTTCTTTAAAGTTTAAGATAAATGTACAATATATTTTACTTTATCCTCTCTATTGCTGGGGAGATGAAATGATTTTGATGCATTTTCATTTCATTCAGTAGCCATTTCTGACTTGATATAGAAAAAGTTTATTCTTTGGAGTATTTGGCATTTATTAGGGGTCGTATATCTTCACTGCATTGAACAGATACATCCTTGGGTAATTGCCTTTTCAGTTAGTTGTGTAGCATTCTAATCTCAACTAACATGGGGTTAAAAACCTCCCCCTGAGAGACATTACTACTTACTAAGCAAAGGAGTTAAAGCTGCATGAATGTACTAAGACCAGATGCATCAGAATTATTTTTATCCTTCAAACATGGTACCAAAGTAGCAAAATCTGAACATGAAAAGCATCCTCTCACTCTGCCAAGAACGTTGGAAAATGGAGCTGAAATAGCAAATGCTGCTATTAAGAGGGCCACAGCATCAAAAGGTAGCCAGACAGGACTTCAAAAGCTAGAGCAGCCGGGGTCCTACAAGCTCTTGCTATAAAACCCAAGCTCAATGTCTCATTTTCTCTCCTTTGAAGAGTTACAATTGGGGAAGAGAAAATCAAGCACTTTTGACAAGACCTCTACCAAAGAAAATCATGGGAGGCAAAGATGAAAAGGAATGTCCTGATTATCCTGTTATTTAAAAGTCCCTGAACAGTAAAGTCTCATTGTAATCACTGATTCTAAAGAGGTTCTGTGGGGAAGATATCTGTCAGTGGTAACCAAAGTTAGAGGCTAAGGTGGATGGAGTAAGTGAAGGTTCTTTCTCAAAGATAATGGGCCAGGTACTTATGAGAGATTACATTCCAAATTAAAAAGAATATAATACTCAAAAGGAACTGAAGACAAATTAATTGTCAATCAATCAAAGGAATTACTTTATTTGGCACTAGAAGGTTGTTTCAATAATAGTGGGTAGCATCTTGGAAGTTTAACACTTAGAAATGCTAATAATTACCCTTGTTTTTAAATAAAACATTTTACTGCCACAAATTTCAGCTGTTAGATGATTCTAGAAAGAGAAAAAAATTAATGCAAAGCTCAAACAAACATAAAACCAGAAAACAAATCATAAAAAATAACATAAGGCGGTGCAACAGTGGCTCAGTGGCAGAATTCTCGTCTGCTGTGCTGGAGACCCAGGTTCAATTCCCGGTGACTGCCCATGCAAAAAAAAAAAAAAAGAAAAGAAAAGAAAAGTAAAATTCATCAATAACCGTAAGATCCCATAATGGAAACAACCATTTATTTAGTGAACTTGGTTCTGCACAAAACGGCAAAAATTGCAATATATTTTCAAACATCAGTAAACATATTTTTAAAGGAGTTCTTAGTTGAAAGCCATTTTGATCAATACTATCCTCATTCTTAATTTCCATCATGGCCAACGATGTATCTAAAAAAAAAAGAGGATGCATGATCATATATCGATTTGCTGGTTTTAATCAGATAACTCGAGTCATTTTTTTTTAAAGGCAAAGCTGCTAAGCATTTGAGAAAACCTTATGGGAAGAAATGGGAGAGACACAACCTGTACTGTCATAGGAAAGAAAATGGACACACATTGTTATAGATTGATTTGTGTTCCCAAAGGACATACTCAAGTCCTAACCACCTGTCCTGTGAATGTCACCTTAATTGGAAATAACGTCTTTGAAGATGTGATTAGTTAAAATGAAGCCAAACTGGATTAGGGTGGCCCTGATCTAATATGGCTGGTGTCCTTATCTGAAGGGGACTGTTGAACATGGACAGAGACACACAGGGAGGATGTGGCCATGTGACAAGTGAGGCAGAGATTGAAGCCTAGGATTGTCAGAAAATCACCAGAAGTTAGGAAGAGGCAAGGAAGAACTCTTCCCTACAGGTTTTGGGGGAAACGGGGTCCTGCTGACACCTTGATTCCAGACTTCTAGATTCCAGAACTGAGAGATAACGCATATCAGTCCTTTTTAGCCAACCAGGGTGTGTTACATAGTTTTGGCAGCCCTAGGAAGCAAGATCCCTTTGCAACGAGGATTGTAGATTGTTTGGACTGAGCAGTGATGATAATGGCTTCTTTGCTTCCTTTTTACTCAGTACAGAGTTTCAAATGGGGAAGGTTATGGAAGGTTTGAGAAGAGAGATTGAGTTACTAAATTATCATGTTAGAGTAGAGAAATCAGCTTATCAGGAAATGATAGTAGTATTACCAGGCAATGTTGAGTGACCTTTGAACTTGAACTTAAAGTGAAGCCAAGACAATCAGAGATGGCATAGAGATGGCGGGCAAGTGGGTTTGCCTGAGGCAGAGAGGTTTTAATGTGCCCATGATTACATGTCAGTTAATAATGGAGTCCAATTTTATCCCTATTATCCTTTGCCCCACTCCATATTTTCTAGGATTTTGTATGTTTCAGTTCACCTAGTATGATTCCTTCATTCAGGCAAATATTAATAGATTTCTTTAATAGATCAATTTATCGATGGTATATCATATGTTTGGTGTTAGGGATATATAGATAAGGCTCTGAGTAAGATGTTGATATGCTATGGATAGATCTAGTTTTAAATTTGATAATTTTGGTTCCTTTGGGAAATAGGGAGTTAATATTCTTTAAAAGTCCTAAGATTAAATTTCAAATTTTTTAAAACCATAGCAGTTAATAGGGATTCTATATATACAAAGTCAAATGCTTGCTACATGAACTCTGTTTAAAATTCAACAGTCTGCAACTCAGTTCATACTTTCTTTTAAGTACTTCATTAGTTTATCAGCGGTCTGAATTTCAAAGAACATTATGATTTGACAAGTTTTAAGTAACTATTTGAGATCATTCTTGTTTTCCTTTTCTTTTAAGAAGCAACTAATAGCCGTTTACTCATATTTCTAAAACAAATTTTAGATGGTTTCTTCCCATTATAAGGATTACATAGGGAAAACTTGAATCAATAAAATATATTCTTTTTTCTTGAAATTCCAAACCTGTAAAATAAATAATATTTATTAATTTGGACTTAAAGTCTTTTTTTAACCAGAGTAAAAAGTGTAAATATCATCCTAAAGTAATCTTGCTCTTGAAAAAGTCTTTTGTATTCTAGTAATATTTGAGGATTAAGAAACTCAAGAAGGATTTCTGTGAGCCCAACCCAGAAATCTATTATAAGGATGAGGAAAAGATCTGTTTCTGGCTTGATTTAAGAGTTTTAGAGGCTTAGAGCAAATGAAAGCTTGGGGGAAATCAACTTTTGATTCACGGAACTCCTCCAAATTTCTGATGAGTATCTTTGATCTCCTAAGTGACATTTCATCAGACTTCTTTGCTTGGTCTCCCCTCTGCCAGAGTTAACTTCCCAGAAGTTAAAATGCCTTTTATTTTCTTTGGGGCAATTTGTTACACTGACACATAACAGAAGACCCCTTCTCCCCTGGTTTGCCGTCTCCTGATGCATGCTTGAGTCTCCTTCCATCTGTAAGTGGTCAGTGGAGGTTCCAAACGGCTGAGTTCTCACTCACTCAGCGCCTAGAAAGTCAAAGTACGAAGACCAAGTATGCAAGTTGCTTTGGAAGATGAAAGGAGATTCCTGTGCACCCCTTTTCTTTTGGAATAACTTTAACACAAATGTGGATTTCAACTATATTTAGCTGCTCAGAGATTTTGCCTTGCGATAAGGATCTATGAAGGCTGATAGGTGATATAAACCCTGGTTGCTTTGAACAAAGTAGGCACAATGTAAACAAGCATTTTTAAAAGTAGAAGGAACGAAAGGAGCACGAAGAAGGGGAGGACAGGAGGGTAGAAGAACAATACTTTGTCTTGAAGAACAGATGTGGGAAACACTGCAGTGACACTGTAACTTGTCAGCTCTCTCTGACAAGGTAGGCAGTTCCTCTAGCTGAAAACGTGGTGAACATAAAACCACCAACTAACTCCTACCCTGCCTAGGTCCTTGAGATAATAGATTATTTCTGTTTAGTCAATGAACCTCAGGTGAAGCCAAAATCCTTTAAATATTACTAATACTACGATTAGTTCTACCACCAATACCATATAATAGCTAATACGTATCAAATACCAGGTAACTGGCCAATTGTTTCACTGTCATTGCCGTTAATCACTGAAATGATTTCGAAATATAGTTATCCTTCTTTTGGAGATGAGAAAACTGGCCAATTGTTTCACTGTCATTGCCGTTAATCACTGAAATGATTTTGAAATATAGTTATCCTTCTTTTGGAGATGAGAAAAAATAAGTTTCAAAGAGAATGCTTAACTTCCCCAGCATCACTTTATTAGTGGACTGTGAATTTATTGGAGTCTATTGGATTCCATGGTCCTCTTTTTCTACTCACACTCTCTTCTCAGTAGAGAGATGCTAATGACATAAATTAGCACCTCTGTAGAGATGCTGCAAGGAAAAAGTTAAAGGATGTCTCTGGAGCTGTTTCTTCTTGCTGACTAAGCTCTACTCAGGGGCATGTAGAAGGGTAATTGTTATTCCTCCAAAAACCTAGAATATATTTGTAGCAGATACTTTTGTTGTCTATCTGGTTGCTGTTTCTCCTCTTTTTATCAAACTCTAAAATTATGTTTGTCTTAAGCACAGTGCTTTCATTTCCTTTTATTTCAAAGAAAGTTAACTCAAAATGGATCATGGATATAAATGTAAAATTCAAACTATAAAACTTGCAGAAGATAATATAGGAGAAAATCTAGGTGATCTAGGTTTTGGCTATGAGTTCTTAAATACAAAGCCAAAAAGTCTCTAAGTTGGACTTCATTAAAATTAAACCCTCTGTTCTGCAAATGGGCACTGTTAAGAAAATAAAAAGGCAAGTCACAGACTGGCAGTAAATATTTGCACAAGAAATATCTGACAAAGGACTTGTATCCAAAATACACAAAGTATTCTTAAAATTCAACAATAAGAAAAAAAAGTGACCAATGATAGAAAAAATGATAAGGTGAAGGTAGAAAAATGTTAAAATAGATAGATCTAGGCATCTGGGAGGTAGGATGGGGTATGCTGGAGTTCTACTGTATAGGGTTTTATTATTTTTGTAATTGTCCTTTAAATTGAAAATTATTTCAAAATTTTTAAAATGGGCAAAATATCTGAACAAACACTTCACCAAAGATAAACATATGAAAAGATGCTCAGCACATATTTCATTAGGGAGTTGCAAATTAAAATCCAATGAGATATCACTTCATACCTATTAGAATGACTAAAATCCAATAAAATGACAACATCATTTTGTTGTTGAGGATGTGCGGTAATAGGAACTCTCATTCGTCACTGGAGAGCATGCAAAATGGTATAGCTACTTTGGAAGACAATTTGTCAGCTTCTTACAAAGCTAAGCATAGGCTTATCAAATGGCCCAGCAATCACACTTCTAAGTTGAGTTGAAAATTACACATGAAAACTAAAAGTATCATTATTCATAATTTACCAAATTGGAAGCAACTAATATACCCTTCCATAAGTGAATTAGTAAACAAACTGTGGCACGTTCATATGATGGAATATTATTCAGCAATTAAAATAAATGAGCTATAAAGACCCCAAAAGGGATGGAGAAATCTTAAATGAAAGTGGAAGAGGACAGTCCAAAAGGCTACATGCTAAATGCTCCCAAGGATGTAATAGTCTGGAAAAAAGCAAACAATAGAAACAGTAAAAAGATAAATGATGTGCAGGGCAGAGAAGAATAAATAGGTGGAGCACAGGGCATTTTAGGGCAGTGAAACTCTCCTGTATGTGCATTTTGCCAAAACCCGTAGAAATGTACAACACAAATAGTGAACCCTAATGTAAATGATATATTTAGTGATAGTGTATCAATATTGGCTCCATTGGAACAGTTGGAACAAATGTACCTCACTAATACAAAACTTAATAATATAGGAAAATAAGAGGGAAGAGCTACACGTGAAGAGGTATATGAGAACTCCCCGTACTTCCTGCTTAGTGTTTCTATAAACCCCAAACTACCCTGACAATAAAGCTATTTTAAAATTGAGGGTGAAAGAAGGTAACATATGAATGTTAAGATGAAAAACAGCATTGCATTAATGCCTCAAATAAGTGTCATGGGAGCTCAGAGGAAGAAGATTACCTTCAGACAGGGTTTTAGTTTTCTGGCTACCCAAGCAAATACCATCCAATGGGCTGGCTTAAACAATGGAGATTTATTGGCTCACAGTTTTGAGTTTAAAAGACGTCCAAATCAAAGTATCGTCCAAGTCTTTCTTCTCAAAGGCAGGCATTCTGGGGCTGGCTGCTGGTGATCCTTATTCCCAGGCTCCTTTGTCACACGGCAATGACCATGGCAGCCTCTCCTGGCCTCTGCCTTTCCTATGCTCCATTGACCTTCAGCTTCTTGCTGCCTGTGGCTTTTGCTCTCTGTCTGAATTTAGTTCTACTAATAAAGGACTCCAGTAAGAGGATTAAGACCCATCCTGATTGAGTTGGGCCACACCCTAACTGAAGTAACCTCATCACCACGCACTGTTTGCAAGGGGTTCACATCACGAGAATGGATTTCGTTTAAGAGCATGCTCTTCTGGGGTGCACAGCTCCAGGCAATCACAGATGGTAATAATGATATTCTAAAACACTTCCCAAGCAAGAGGAATCTTATGAGGGATAGAATGGGAACAGAACACTCAAGATGGAAAAAGACCAGGAGACAACTAGGTTGGTTAAAAAGGTAAGCAGGTTTATGGGCGGCTGCCGTGGCTCAGCAGGCAGAGCTCCGACCTGCCGTGCTGGAGGTCTGGAGTTTGATCCCTGGTGCCTCCTGCCCATATGCAAATTTAAAAAAATAAAAAAAAATTTAAAAAGGTAAGCAGGGTAATAATATAAACTTAGACACATAGACTGAAGAGAGTCCCATTCAATCAATGGGAATTTTTAAAGTGCCAGGCACTTAATGCACCAGGTACTTTTATAGGAAGGGGGCTATAGCAATGAAAAATAAGGAGAATGGAACCCTTATTCTTATATTTTAGTGGGGAAGTGAATATAATAAATAGCTAAGTTATATGGTCTGTTAAAAGTTGGTAGGTGCTGTGGGAGGAAAACAGCAGGATGAAGGGGATTGGGAGCGCTTAATGTGGGGAGATAGTATCATTTCAAGTAGGGCAGAAAGTTATAATGGAGGACAAGTTTGAAAAGGTGAAGTCAGAGCCATGTGGAAAGCAGGCAGTCTGCAGAAACAGTGCATGCAAAGGTTCTGGGGCAGGAGCATAGCTGGCACATTCCAAGACAGAGAAGGCCAGGGAACCTCAGTGTACTGGATATGGGCATAATAATAGGAGATAAGGGCAGAAAGACAGTGGGAGAGGAAGAGTAGGGCGTTGGGGCCATTTGAAGGACTTTGAATTTTATTCTTAATTTATATGAATGCATAATAATAAGAAGAAAGAAAACTAAATCAGCATTAAGTGACTGCTGTATGTCTAAGGCAGTGTCAGGGTCTTTAGGTCATAACGGTCTTCTCTTTTAACTCTAGTGACATTTATGCATGACCTTCATATATAAAATAAGCAGAGACATTCTGGTACACGTGGTGAGCTTGAACCAAAGATGCCCGTTGCCTCTTTGGTAGAAAAGTAATCTAACGAGTAAAATAACACCACTAATACTAATACTAATAAATTATGCAATAAAGTCAGTTTAGTGTACTTAGAGGAGTGAAGGAATGGTTATCCCTTGACTAGATTCACAAAGAAACCACTCAAGGGAATATGGAATTTTCTGCAGCTCTCTGAAGGACAAATCAGCCATGGAAGGAATATCAGATAGGCATATATACATGAACAATAGCTACATGAACTTCATAGCCTGCAAGGACGCAGTTGTCTAATAATGGGTAAAGCCACACAAATCCAGAGGGAAGGTGGGATTTATTCTGTAATTAAACAGAAAGATAGGAAAGGAATGGTTCATTTTGGTAGTCAGGATTAATCTGCTTGCAAGCAATAGAAATCAAACGAGCTTAGGCAACCAGTATATATTTATTTTAACCATGTAACTAAAAATCCTAAGGAAGATGTCTCAAGTATAGCTGTTTCCAAATGATAAAGAAAGTTAGGATTGCATCTCTACTACTAGAGATTCTGTTTCTAAATTCTGTTTCTTCCATGTTAACTTCACTGTAAGTCAAGGTCTTCTCTCACTGGGGGAGGACCTGCCAAAAGTGATGCCCTAGCAAATCTGCAACCCCACAGGAAGACAATTTCTCCTTAACAGTTATTTCCTCAGACGTCTAGGGATTAACTTTTCAATGGACCAATCTCTCATCACTGTGTGACTGGCAGGCCCAGGGTCAAACCCTAAAAGCCGTGTGAGAAGCAAGGTAGCAAGAGCAGGCTGTGCCCACAACCACAGGATTGAGGAGAAACAGATTCTTCAAAGGAAATCCAAAATGCCCTTGCCAGACACTGGTCATTGCAGAAATTATTTCTCTTGCACTTTCAAATGGCCATTTCACACTGTCTCAACACAAATTACCTTTTGAACTTTTAAACTTTTTTGGTCACTCTTTCTTCCCCTGTCTTCCTAGTACAGTTTTTCAAAAAAGAAAATTATAATAGCATTGGAATAAATTTTCTTTCCAAGTACAGTTATAAATTTTAAATACAATTGGCCTTCTTATCTGCGGGAACATACCATCAAGAGGTAGAGGAAAAAGTAATGTTTTATCTTTTGAATTATTTAAAAGGTGGCCCTTCTCAAGCATCATGCTGCCATGTATTTTAATTATATCTTCACGAACTTGAAATACCTTTTGCAAGCTCATCAGTAAAGTTCTACTGAGCTCTCCTGGCTCACCAAGTTCAAAGCTACACATTCCAGGTTGATTTTATTTAAAGCCCACTGGCAGCATGCAGTGAGGAGACATTAAATACCACTTAAATCCGTTACTGAAGAACTCATCAGGAATATACTGGAAGAACACTCAAACTCTGACTTCACTGTGATCTCTTTCACACTCCCCTTTGGCCCTAACTTGACAGAGGTACCTGGATGGAACATGAAAGAGCCTTAGCATTTAAGGTGATGGACAGCACTTCTTCCTGGTTCCTACCAATTAGCATTCCAATCTAAAATCTAAAGAACAGAAGGTTAACTTTGTAAGGGCACCGTATAAAGCTGACTCTCCCTGGCTGCTTGGCATAAAAGCAGAAGATGCTGCTCAAGGAAATCTAGGAGAAATTCTAGAACAGAGTGCCAACACGAGAGGATATGAACATTTGTGGATTACCATGTGTTATGAAGTTGGTTTAAACAAGGATTTAAGTACCTGAGAGATAACACTTCTAGGGATGGTACAAAATGAATATTTCTAGGAAAATTCCTCCAAGGGAAATGTTTAAGATTCACTAAGAGATATCAAGTAGGTGTCCTCTTTGTAGTAAATCTTCGAATCCAATGAGATTCTTCATAGCAGAAGAGACAAGAAGAGTCTCGAAGGAGTTCCCTGTACCCTGCCATGGTCAGCAGGTTAAAGTGTGTTCTCATAGAAGCCTGCTTTCGAATTCCAACTGAACAAAAGTGACTTTCTTCATCTTTTCCTCTCTCAGTTTCTGCTCAGTAAAATGGGATTAAAATCATACCAATCCGAAAGGTTTATAGAGGGAATGAGATAAGGTAAAGCATTCAATACAAAGCTTAACCTTGCTCAAGTTCTCAATAAATCAAAGTGACAGTAAAGAAAAAGGGGATTCAAGATTGGTCACAGATTATAAGGTTTTTAGCCCTGAAATGTTTTTAGGGGACCATCCTTTCTGAGGACATGTGCAGCTTACTGTATGACTGTCTTTAGTTAGGAAAAAGGACTCTTCACCTCGTGGTGTTTGCTGAGTCAATCACAAAGTAATCTCGTTTTGATGTCTGTGCTCCCACCCTTTTTTTTTTTTTTAACTATTTCTGAATAATTAAATGCTATTTCATATAAAGGCTTACAAATTTCTCATTTCCATTGCAACAAAATACCATGTCTTAAAAGCCACCACCTTTTCGGAAGGGGCATATTATCAGTGACTAGTCTACAAATTATATCATAAAAATATTGTTTCTTGCTCCACATGTGTTTGTGCAAGCATATTGATTGGCCTAGGTCAGTCTATATGACGCATGTAACAAGACTGAAAAGAGCAGGCAACACCACATGGAACTATGGTGAGCGAGGGACAACACAAAAACAGTGCCGCGATGGGGAGCTGAAGAAGAAATGTTTTCATGTCTTGTTTTATGCTAATGTTGTTTTTTAAATGTGTAGTTCTGAATCAGTAGACCTTATGGAATCATTTCAGGCTGGAGATGTTTACTTGCTCATTGTACTTGAGACTTTTTCTTCAGTGCAATCCCCAAAAGACATGCCATGGACACTGGAAGGATTGCAAAGGATTTAACAATATATAGTAGTTTCTCAGTGAATCATCACCTTAGTTAGTGGTATCAGGCTGTTTTTCAAATAGTCCACTGTTTGAGGGGAATATTTTATATATGGGAATGATATATTGATAATATTGGTAAACCAGCATCGGTAATATAATTATAAAATAAATGGAAAGTTGCAATGGACAAGACAGGTGTATGTCCATTATGTTCCTTACAAAGAGGCATTGCACCATTTGTATTACTGGAAAAGAAAAATCTCAATTGTAACTAACATATGTAAATTGCAAAGCATTGAAAATAATTTTGAGGCTTAACACATAGATCCTGGGCTGATGCTAATGAAAAAGTAATAGTATGTTTTATATTCCGGAGCCTGGAGACATAGATACATGGGGAAGCAATTCATACCAAATTGTTTACAAGTGTGAAAATTCTGCTAGCCTAAAGGGATAGCTCTGCAGGATCAAACAGGGTAAGCAACACCCCAATATAAAACATCTGCCCTGGAATTACTCTGCAAACCTAATTCAGTGTGTTACTATGGTCTCCCTTCCACATGAATCTGTCCCCTAAATGGTTGATACTCAGAGGCCAGCATTTGAAATCTGCTACATGTTTTTGGCTTACACCCAAGCACTTTCTTCAGTCAATAGCAGAACTCATTCAAATGAATTTTCAACATCCAAGTAAAGCAAAGGTGAGAAAATACAGAAAGGCTGAGGACTGAAATAAAAGAAACCCTAGCCCAGAGAATGGTTTCATAATTATAATAGCTCCTGTTAATCACTGTGATTGTTTAATATATTATGAACAGGGAGCTATAAGGATAATAATTGTCTGATCAGTCACAATCTTTTTGTTATAACCAGTGCTCATTTGGGATTTAGCATCGTATAGCTCCACTCCCCCTGCTGTCCTCAACTATCAAGTGGCCTTAATTAGGTGGGCAGTCAGACCCTCTCCAAAGACAAAGATGGGACTAACTAAACCTCAGGTAAGAAAAGGCACTCTGGCTCCTTTCTTCTTTGTTTCTGCTCAATCCCCTGTAGCTAAAGCCGCATATGCAGCTTTCTCCATTTTTGAGACACTTTAAATGTGAAACGAGTAATTTAGCTGAAAATTTTCAGTTATTTTTTTTGCATGCTTCATATGCTGGGTTAAAACCATTAGCATATAACAAAAATCTGAGCAGATGCAATGCAACAGATTCCTTAAGGGAATCCATATTTTTACATATTTTGTAATAAGGAAACTGTCACTCCCAGATGGTATCGAGCTAATACTGGTGGTTTGCTTGCTGATAACATACTAAAAAATAAAATTAATTGTATTCTATTTGATGACAATGAAGTCATTATCATATATACTGCACTCTTAAAAGAAACAGATCCAAAGACCCTTCTTCCTAAATGATTGGGTTTATTTAGTTACTTGGCCTGGCCAGAAAAAAAAAAAAATCAACTCAGATCTTAGAGTTGGAATTCCCTCACAACTGGCACCAAAATTCATTGTGGTTTATAAATGCAGTGAAGAAGAAAAAATGCTCTCTTGAATTGCTAGCAATATTAGAGAGAAGCCTGGTGGTATAAATACAACACATAAGACGGTTCCAATTTCATCTCCCAAAAGGGATATGTGAAATATTGAAGCTAATCTTTGATAGCTTATGGTGACATTATTTCCCACATTTCAAATCACAGATAGTAGCTTTGACCAATGATTGCAAGTCATATTTACCTGAAAATAGACATTATCAGCCTCGAAATGAAAACCCAATATTGGTACATATTTTGGTATGTTTTTTAATTTTCACAATAAAGCAGCAAATTTTCTTCGTGTGTCTTTTCACCTATGATCAACTTAAAAGAGTTCCTTTTACAATCCCTTTATTGTTTGGGACTTGCAATAATTAAACAATAAAATTTTTCTTTATTTAGGATTAGCCTACATTAACCATAGTTCTTTCTCATACTACACAGGAAATAATTTTTTTAGGTGGTGAGTTTCTAACTGGTATACCAGGCTATATCCTTTTACCTAAAAGCAAACAAAGCAAAAGGTAAAAGAAACCCACGGGACTCTAAATACGATGATGGATGGATGGATAGATAGATTGGATGGATGGATAGATAGATAGATAGATAGATAGATAGATAGATAGATAGATAGATAGATAGATAGATAGATAGATAGACAGGTGTATAGATAGACAGAGACAGGGATAGGTATGGACATTCATGCAGATAGAGATATAGAGATAGAGAGGCAGAGGCGGAGATAGAGATGTAGCTATACAAATTTTGTTGTGGTCAAAATTGGATTAGGCTTTGATATATTTTAATTCTTATGTTGGTGGTGAGCTGAAATTTTGATTTCATAAAACCATATGTTATGAATTTTGATTAGATGCTATTTTCCATGTTAGGATTTATTCCTTCCATAATGGTATTATATGCATGTGTGTGTTTTCCTTCTTGGGCAGGACTAAATTTTAATACACTGTAGAAAAATAATCTTAGTAAATCTGGCTCATTCTTGGAAGAGTTAAAAGCTTGGAAGTCTTCTGAATAGGTCTTCAGAGATAATGAACAGAATAAAAATATTAAAAAACTCTAAATGCAATATAAAATAGAAGAGTAATAGAATATATTCATACACATTAAATCTATATATCAGAAATATTTTAACAGAAGAGCAACTTTCTAATCCTGAATCTGTATATATTTTGAATAAAATCAGAATTGATTTAGTTAACAGTCACCTATTTAGCTTGTCACCAAGCTAAATTACATAAGATGATAATGGCTGTCTATATGCCATCAATATGACAGGAAGCAGCATAGAATTTATTGGGAAGTTATATATGGTAATATAAATAGAACTATGCTCTTTCAGATCACACGGGTGTTAGATCACCTGACTTAAACAAGCTCCCTGAATGACTAACACCTGTTATTACATCATATGATGTATATTAACTTTACTAGTCTATAAAATGGTTATCCTTGAATACTTTATGATAGGATGCTGGTGATAGAGAAAAACCACAGACAAGTGAAGGTGAGAGAGACCTCAGAGATCAGCATCCGAACCTTTCCTTTTACAGAAAAGAAACTCAAGACAGTGGTGCTACAGCAACAGTACTGGGACAAAGAATTCCACATATTTAATTAAGATTGCTTAAATCTATGTGTGTATGGTTTCCAATAGAGGACAGTCAGCTCTAAGATGTTTGAAGCAATAAGTTAGCGATGAGATCAAGGCAGGATTCAAATTTTCTATTGAATTTGATCTGCTTAAATTATAGAAAGGTGACTATTTCAGGAGAAGTGATATTTGCAAGTTAATTTCTCTCTCCTTTCAGGCTTTGTGGTTTGTTTTGTGAAAATCACCTGCAGATTCAAGAGGGAAAGAAAAAGTGGATCAACGAGGAGTATGGTGGTATCATCAACACTGATATTGTAATTATCAATATTATAATTATACACAAACACTGACTTATAAAATGAAGGCTGCTCAGAATATGAAGGAATTATTTTGTGATATGCAGCAATTCAAATCACACTCTGGAGCCTTTGTATTTTCTTCACCCTTCATCTCAGGTTTCAAGGTATCGTGTGCACAGTAATTCAGATTTGAAGCCTGAAGCAAGTGGTAGACAATCAAATGGAATGGCCTTGGATTCTGGATCCTGTAAACAAGGTCATAATTTTATAAAGAGCTTCATGGGAAAGTTCTTTATGTCCATTAGTCTCAGTTTTGTCAGCTGTAAAATGGAGATAAAAGTATCTGTTTTCACTTACCTTCACTGGGCAGAAGGGCGTCTCTAATGAAATGATTTACTTGAAAGTGATTAGAAAACTATTAATATTTTACATACACATTAAGATTTACGAAAAGTATAAGTAAACAGGTCTGATGGGAGGGCTTTGGGGTGCATGTAAACAACACAAGATTCCATCCAGGATCCAGAAGGCAACTTTTCCCCAGCCATGGGAAACAGCTGCTTGCATGCTCCAGTTTGTAAGGCACAGGTTTATGCCTCGAGATTTTTAAAAGACTGGCATTGAGTGGAATGCTATGCTTTCAAAGACCTGGCAGGAGAATTAGTTTAAGTAATAGCATGTCAAATACTCATCAAGACAAATACTAATTTAAGTTTCAAACAAATTAAGCTTTGTCTGGGCAATGCTAGAAAGACAAGCGTGTCTTATGCATTTAATTTACAGGAGATCTGCTCTGCCTGTCTGAGTAGCAACGATTGGAACTTCTCTCTGAGTTTGCCCACCTGACACAGATTTGAACAGCAGCTCCAACCCTTAAAGCATTTTTCTTGGGTAGGGATGCATGGCATTGAAAGCAAAGCACATCTGCAAGGTCACTCCGTGTCATAATTAAGTTGAATTCAGAATGCTACATTCAAACGCCATATTTTTATTAATGTTACACTTTAGGGATAATCTCCTATGCTTAGTCATTTCTTGTTCATCTTTAAACTCCTCAGAACCTACCACATAGCCCTTGGCAGGCATTCGGTACACATCGAGTAAACCAGCAAGTGAATAAATGTGTGTGTTTACTTAATAAATATTTATTCAATGACCCTTTGGTACCAGCCACTGGATGAATTCAGGAAGAATCCATATTACAGTTCATTATTTCATTAATTGCCTCAATATCAAGTTTCAAATGTACTCTCAGTCTTCCATTCCAGCTTAACCTTTGCAAAGTCTAAGCTTCTTGTCGAAACGTAATTTTCAAGGGCAGCCAGAGTATTGTAAGGAGAGAAATGGCACAATTTGGGACTTGTTATTATAAAATCGAGAGGGTAGCCTGGCACTGGCTCAGCAGGGAAATGCACCACTCTGTCATGCAGTAGAAACTTAACTCCTTTACCCACAGTTCACAGTTGTTCCTGGGGTAAAGTGAGAGAAAGGGGAGGCTTAGTATAAAATGATAAAATGTAACCGATGTTGAATACCTCTGCCAGCTTGTAAGGCTTGTAAGTGCTCTTCTAAGTACTTGTATATAGGATTTTAGGACCCTAAATTGGCATGAAGTGTGTGTGGTGGTGTTTCTGTGACAGGAAGTGTTAGTGTCCTTTATGAATTCAGTTAAGTGCCTTGGAGGTTTAAAAATATATACTTCATGTGAAAAAAAAAACACCTTAATTTGCAAAGGATATTTTCTTGTTCTCATGCCAGGGAATTATGCAATTTGTCTAAGTAAAAGAGCCTTATGAATGTTTGGATCAACAATTTTGCATTGGCATTAAAATGATTTCATGAGAATTTGCCAAGACCCGGTAAATAAACATTAAACCCGGGATGCATTATGTAACCACAATCCTCAGGGCAAATTCCTTTTAAATATAAATGCACAGCTGGAAGTTAAAAAGATACCACATCTTAAGAGGGTTCTTGCTGTAACTAGTAAGCTAAAAAATTAAACAACTGCTTCCTCTGGTAAGTCTTTCCTCCGCTGGGTACATTTATGTGCACAACCCATAGATTGGTTAAAGTATCAGATGCAGAGAGGAAAAGGACTTAGGAAGAAAGATCATGGATTCAAAACATTGTCACGCATTTGTATATTTCTTTTTATGTTTTGAGGCAATTTAACATGCATTGCAACATTTCAGGTCTCACAATAACCCTTCAGTTCAGGCACTACCGTTCCCAGCAAGGGAAATTAACGGAGAGTTGGTACAGATGAGAATGTGGTTTTCCCCTTTTTGGGAGCAGGTTGTCCCCAAAATGACTGATAGGTTGTGAGACTTGACCTATCTATCTATCTATCTATCTATCTATCTATCTATCTATCTATCTATCTATCTATCTACCTACCTACCTGTCTGTCTGTCTGTCTGTCTGTCTATCTATCTATCTATCTATCTATCTATCTATCTATCTATCTATCTATCATCTATACCATCCATCCATCTATCCATCTATACCATCCATCCATCCATCTATCCATCTTTCTAATCTACCATCTATTTATTCATTTAGCTGTTTACTTAATGGAAATCTTCCGAGTAGTTTCAAGAAGGTAGAGAACAAGCTTACCCTTGAGTTGTTCGCTCATGAATCCACAACACAGAAACTTAGTAGTGAGTACTTAGTAGTGAGCAGTCAATAAATTATTCCTGAAAGGATGAGAGAATGAATCCTGTATACACTCATAACTCAACCTAGAAGTGGTGGTTCTCTGGGAGCTCATGCTTGCACCTTCACATCTCAAAGCTTTTCTTTCCTGCATATTTACAACATTGGCACTGAATCTAGATGGTTTATCAATAAATAATTTGCATTTATCTTGTTTTCAGAGAGTTGACCTACTGCATAAATCTTCTCCTCGTTGGATATTTTACTTTTTGAGTGGTGATAATTCATTCTCACCAGGCTTCTCTTTCTTCTCACATTTTAAAACTAACTAAACATGCTGAAAAACACAATATTCTTGAGTAGAGTGAACCCTCGCTGATGAGTTTAAAGGTCACGTTCAAAGTAGCATATTACTTTTACTAGCCATATCCTAATTTTCTTACCCCAACATGTAAAGTGCAAATAGTGACCTTCTAGGGAGGAATATTGGACGAACTGTCATAGTTTTATACTTGAGGAATCAATACTGCTTTCTTTGAAGTAAATTATTTGAAGCACTACTTTGTCATTCTGAGCCCTCATAATATTACCTGGCTTCTTTTTAAAAAAATATATTTTTTAAAATCCAGTGCTTTGGTTTATTTGAATTTCTGTTAGTAACAATATGTAATTCATTTTATGCAAATAATATGTGAATATGGTTTATGTAATACGTATGTGTGTATGTATACATATATGATGGATATATATGTTGGCAAGTAAAGCTTGGTCCCTACACCCCTAACCCACACTGCCACCCCCACCCATCCACCAATCGCCGTCGATTCTTTAAAAGAAAGAATCACTGGGCACCCATGGAGTGTATCCTGCAAGTCTCTTTCTATGCGTCTCCATGTGATAAAAACGGACCCTGGGAAATATGCACTATTGTTTTGTGAGTGTGCTTTTTTAATCCTTAATGTGTCCTTTGTTTAAACATATCTTGATGATTTTGTCCGTGAGAATGCCTAGAATGCAACCTCATTTTCCTCAATCCCTATATGACAGTTCATTGTAAGAATATGCCATATTTTATCACTCTGCTGCTGATAAACATTTAGATTCTCATTGATTCTTTTCATCTTACCCAACAATGCTGTAATGGATGCCCATATATAGCATCCTTAGGGTTGCCAGATTGAGCTAATAAAAACATCTCATGGGGCATCCTTATATGAAAAGATTATTAATCGTTTATCTGAAATTCAGAGTTAACGGGTATCCTGTGCTTTATCTGGCAATCCTGCTTATTATGCAAGATGGACAAGTACATTCTACAGCAGATGTCAAGAAATGGAGTGGCTAGGTAAGCAACAATGGGCACTTTTTCTTTTATTTTGAAAGTTTCTTCCTTCTGCCCTCCTAACTCACAATACCAGTATATACTTTGCTGTACTTTTCCTAGCCTCGTCAGTTGAAATCTGGTTAAATGTACTTTTCAATTGCTTTTCTCTTAAGATATATACATATATCTGAAGATATATATTATATATATAATATACATATATGCATATTATATGTGTTTGCACGTGTGTGTATAGCATGGCTAGCATAAATGCGCAGCTGGATTACTTTTCACAACTGAATACACCTGTGTAGCCCACCTCCTGCTTGAGAAATAATCATCACCAGAAGCGTCTCTTCCGATCACTTAAGGACACTCCCCACATTTCCCACACACATGCCACAGGATGACAAATATTCTGACTTCCAACAGCATGGAAGAGTTTTTATTGTTTTTGTTCTTTAAATAAATGAAAGCATAGAGTATGCAATCTTTGTGCCTGGCTTTTTTCTGCTCAATAATTTGCTTGTGCGATTCATGAGTTATGTGTATATTTCCAGCATTCAATGAACTGTAACCTTTCTACTTATTTATTCCCAAGTCAATTATTTACATAATCCCTAAATCGCATTCCTACATCAATTTTAAATTTTGTTTTATATATTGTCTTTAACCCAATGATTACTTAGGATTGAATGTTTTTTAGTTTTTTTTTTTCTTTGTAAGAATGGGTTTTAGACTATCATTTTTTCTCCTTTTTGTCAACCAATTCCTAATTTTTCATGGTGGCTTATTCCTTTACTCAGTTCAAATTATAATATATATTTCCCCTCCCCTGAATTTGTTTAGATATGTAGTGCATGACTGTTTAGCATATGTCCAGAATTTATTTTGTTACCCAATATTAATCTGTTTTCAAATGGGTGAAATCTAGCACTTCACTCTTCTTATGAATGACGATTATGAAATGTTTTATTTCTATCTTGGTAACTATCTAAAAAAATTAGAAACAAACATCTGCATTTATATTCAAATCTAGAGTTAACCTAGCAAATCTACTCCCTTTTTGGTCCACTTTGATATGTTGCATTCTTATTTCTACTCACCTCCCTTGTTGATATTCCCTGCCATATTTATTTATAGATTATTATTACTTCTTCCTAAAAACTCAACATTGATCTGGACTTAGAATTTTTTTAATATCCATTTTTCCTTTATGTCACATCTTCCTTTGGGTTCCATTTTACTTCTTATTTAATTATACCTTTCACTGTTTCTTTCAGAGTGGATCTACGGATATACTTCTCATGTATACCTGTAGGCCTGGCATTGTTTTGTTTTACTTTGTCCTCATATTTGAGAAATAATTTGCAGGATTTAGAATGATAAACTTCAAATTTTGTTCTTTGAGTATATGAAGATAGTTCAGTCATTATTTTCTTGTATTAAGTGATGCTGATTATAGTCTGATGTCAATCAGATTCTCCTTCACTTTCAGGTCATTTGGTTTATGATTGTTTGCATCTGTTTTTCTGAAAACATTTAGCTTTTGATTATCCGTTTTTGGGGTTTTTTTTTTGCATGCTTTCACGTTTCATTCTTTCCCATGTGACTGCCCTATTATTGCAGCACCATTTATTATTTTTTTGAGGGGGTGGGCGGTGGAGTGGAGAAGCGCACGGGCCAGGAATCACACCTGGCTCTCCCACTTGGCAGGCAAGAATTCCACCACTGAACTACCTTTGCACCCCTATCTGGTTTTTTTTTTTTTTTTTTTTTTAATTTGCATATGGGCAGGAGGCACCAGGGATCGAACTCCAGACCTCCAGCACAGCAGGTCGGAGCTCTGCCTGCTGAGCCATGGCAGCCGCCCACCCCTATCTGTTTTTGATTAATGCTCTGAAATTTTAACCAAATGTGTTTATGGTACATAGGTGTTTTTGTCTTGTTTTGTTTGTGCGGAAGGGAACTGTTATATGTTTGGTTATCTCAAACTGAGGATTCATATATTACTTTTGTTCTAAATCAAGTTTTCTATCATTATTTTGACTATTCCCTCGCTTTAATTCTCTTCAGGTTTTTCCTGCAATCCTATCAGATGAACTTTGGACATACTAGAACTATCTTCCATAACACTTTTGAGCTGTCTTTTCTATTTTTGTCCTTTTTAACTTTGCTGAAATTTTGGAGAATTAGTCAGCTTAACTTGTAATTAGAAAGAAATCTTGAGCTCTGCGTTATGTGTATTTAGCTAATGCATTTATTTCAATGATCATAGTTTCACTTCTGAGAACTATTGTTTTTATTTTTAAAGGCATATTTCATCTTGCTTTTAAGAAAGGCTATTAATTATTCTTACCCTAAAGCCTTATTTTCCTTGAATACTGAACTCTGTTCCCCTAATGGTATTCCATTGTTTACTTTCCCTTCTGTTGGTGATTTCTGATCACCAAATTTTAATTAAATTTCATCACCAAAATGTTTTAATTTTTTACCGAAGTTTGATGTTTTGGTTTTGTCCTAAGTTTGTTTATTGCCTATTTTTTAAGGCAGTGATTAAAGGGATTCACTGCATTTTTTATTTCAAATTAATGATTATTTTAGGCTTGCATAACCCTGTCCTTGGCATTGATGAGTTGAGAGTGTCAAGAACTGAGAAATAATTTGTAAAATGTTTACATTTGAATGATGAGTATACTTGTGAAAAAGATTGATTCCATGTTTTCAGCTTTCAGGAATAACGTTAAGGTGTCCTTCTCACCTTTATCTTCATTTTTCTGGCTAAATTTACAGTTCTTTTCTGTTACTGGAATTGGATAAAAAGTATAATTATTCCCATGTCTAAGTAAGAATCCTTTGACAGTGGTGTGTTCAGACTTTCAAGGGACAATTTTTCCAACCTTTCGGACCCTAAGTAAGAATATGGAGACTTGGGTCTATTTCCTGGAGATTCTCATATGTGCAGCAAGAGACACCGTATTTATTAACAGGTTTTCCAGGTAAATCTTATGATCTGGCCAATTTGGACTAAGCAATAGCTCTGGAGAAGGCATAGAAATGAACATAAATCTCACTCTGGGAGGGTTTGAATCCCCGGAGTGATGAGATTGAATTTAAGTTTCATCTCAGGTATAGTTCTGGGCCCTTGTCAGGCAAATCCTCACACATCTGCTGAATGTAATATTTTAATCCCTAATTGGTGACATTTACTATGCTTTGTGGCACTTGTGATTCAAAAATCATCTTTCTGACACGGGACAGAAGAGGTATGCTCTACTAAACTGCTTCCACCTGCTAAGTTGGGTTGCATTTTAAGCAGGGTTAACTGAGAAGCACCATTTGGAAATAACTTGCAAAAATGCCTCAATTCTCTCGGGAGGTACTCTGTGTGCCTTGTGGTTTCTTCGTGCTTCGAGGCTTAAACATGATGTCTATGTCAATCAACCAAGAATCGGGAAGGAAGACTGTATAACAGTCTTGTGAATCCAAACAATTATTGAACATGGTAGAGTTTTGCTGCCATTTGATCTCAGTGGCACATAAGTCCTCATGTAGAGTTTTATATCATACTGTGTAATATCGTGTCATTCTCAGAGTCTGATTGCCTTGACTTCACAACAAGCACTGATACCTAATTTTGGCTAAAGCTGATAAAGATAGTGCTGAAAAGAGCTTGAATCACCTTAGTTAAATCCACCCGAGGTAATAACTTTGCTTCACACAGCTTTTCCTTATCAAGATGGGAGATAGACAAATGTCAAACAGTTTGAGGGTTTAATTTGTTTAAAGCAGAAGTCAAAACTTGATCTTCTTTTTCTTTCTCTTTCTTTTTCCTTTCCCTCTCTCTCACCTTCTTTTTTTTTCTTTCTTTCCTTTGTTTTCTTTCTTCCTTCGTTCCTTTCTTTGTTCCTTACTCCCTTTCTTTCTCTCTTTTCTCCACTTCCCTCTCCCCTCACTATGCCCTCTATCTTCTTCCCACCTTCCCTTTCTTTCTTTGTCTCTTCCCTCCCCCTTCCCTTTCCTTGCCTTTCTTTCTTTCCTTCCATTTCTTCATTCCAGGTGGGGATAGTAAGCAATAGGGTAGGAGAGGCTATTCAAATTCCCTAGATATGAATGCTGAAAATGAAAATCTTGTGATCATTTAGCATCCATTAACTAATTGTCCAGGTTATGACTTTTGAGTAAATAACTTTTAACTGTGTGTTTTGTGATATTTTCAACATCTCATGGAAGAAAAGGAAAAGAAGTGTTCATAGCTATGTGAGTAAAGAGGAAATGCTAGTTTAAGGAGAACAAAGTTTGATTTAAACAAGCCCTCATTGGGATCCAAGGTTTGTCCTCTCCACAGCGGCATTTTCTTTATAATCCCTGCATTGTAGATCTACCCTGAAGACTGGAGAGGAGCCTAACAGATCATCCTGGGCCCTGGACTTGGAACTTCAAAAACAAACTCTCAAGTTTGTGACACAAAAGGAAATCAATGTCTCCAATAAATCAAAGTCTAATTATTATGCATTGATTTATTTTATTAATAATTAATAATATTGAAGTTCAATAAATTGAAATTAAAGTTCATTTCAATGATAATAAAATATACCTGTTCATAACAGGAAATTTAATAGCTAGGGAAAAATGAAAAAATAATTGCCATCCAGAGTAACTGTTGGTGTCAGGTTACCATAATTCCTTTCAATGTGTTTCCAATGTGTATTTCTGCCTGTTATAATTCTTTCCTTGCAAATATTAGAAAAGCCATCACTAACTGATACTGACTTGGGGTGGGGGGAGGGGAGGCAGGTGTTTTAATTTCCTGACTGCTAGAATAAATACCCTATACTGGGTTGATGTAACAATGGGAATTTATTGACTCAGAATTTTGAGACTAGGAGAAGTCCAAAAGCAAGACATCAATAAGGTGATGCTTTCTCCCTGACTACTGTGTCATTCTGGGCTGGCTACCACAATCCTTGGTCCTTGGCTTTTCTGTCACATGGCAGTACACATGGCAATGTTGTCTTTCTCTTACCAGTTTCAATGACTTCTAGTTTCTGGCTACTTTCTGTGGCTTCCTTTCCATGTCTGATTTTTTTCTTAATTTCTGCCATATTAGAGTAAGATCCACCCCCATTCAGATTGAACACACCTTACCTAGTAACATCTTCAAAAGTTCTTTTCCAGATGGATTCCCACTCATGGGATGAAGGGTTGGGACCTGAACATACCTTTTGTGGGGGACATGATTCAATCCCCAACATCATGGAGGAGGGGCAATGAAGCTTGATTCAGGGTGCAAATAACTTGACTAATGCTCAGACTTTCTCTCTCCAATCTGCACTCTGTTTATGCAGTAATATATCATTCTTACATATGTCTTCCCTGGAGGTAATGTGGCAGACAAGTTCATAGAACTTCCCATTGAAAGTCCTGGACATGGGCAGAGGTTGGGGAATAGCTCTCCTCCAAGGACAGGTGGAAAGGGGAATCCAATCCCCCAGTGTGAAGGGTTGGGGGAAAGGGAGGAACCCCTTCCCAGATTTTGGCACCAGAAATGAAAGTTGCAGGCCTGGGCAGAGATGAGAGACAAGAAAGAGAGACAGAGACATGGCACCAGCAGTGGGGGAAGGAATATTTATTAGTAGAGAGATAGCATTGAGAGTTGATTCAAGAAATCAACTCATGCCTGTCTGGATTCCAGTAGGACTTTTAAAGAAAGTTGGGGGTAGAGTTAGTTCTCACAGGTGGGTCCTTGGGATTTTGGTGACTTTCAATTGGTGAAAACACTGCATTAGTTCTGCAAGGTTGTAACTGCCAGAGGGGGCACTTATCCTGAAGGGAGTCTTATCCTAAGAAGCTGCTGGAGGGCAGATGTTTGTGCTCAAGGGTTTATCACAAGGTGGGGGCCGAAGAGCCTTAAGATGTTGATTTTCTGTGGCAGTATTTTCGTCCTTGCTTATTTCTCTAGTTCAGTTCTCACCTATGTTTAGGATGACTCTATAGTGGCTAGATAGTCACATTTGAGTTATGCTTAGAAGAGCCATTCCTTCTTTGAGTTGGAGGTAAAAAAAATTGAATAATAATTCTGCTTTATGTATAGGAAGTGTCTTCTTTAACCTGAATCTTCCTTATAGAGAAAGTGCCAATGATACCAAGAGCCACACTTGTTGGGATTAATTATTTTTTGAACATTTTTTATTTTGAAATAATTTCAAATTTACAGGTCAGTTGCAAAGATAATACAAATGGAATACAGAGAATTCCAACATACCCTCACGCCCCAAGATACTCAGACCCCACCAATTTTAACATTTTGCCATTTAAGTCTATTTATCTAAGTCTATATATTTACCTATCTATCGATCTGTCATCTATCTATCTAAATTTTCTAAACATTTGACAGCACATTGCACACACGTCATCCTCCTTGAACAAGTTGTACTTGCATGGATATTCCCTATGAACAAGGATACTCACTTATGCAATCAATAGCACACATAAACTATCATTTTATGCCCCTGTCCCCCCACCTTTATGTAATTCTCATCACAAGTTACATATTTATATAAGTCCAATCAGTACATTTTATAAATTTGCCTTTTAGAACCTATAGAAAGTAAAAAGTGGAGCTATAAATGAAAAATACAATAGTTATTTACTCATGTCATTATCCTAATTGGAGATCTTTACTTCAGGTGGATTCAGTTGATTGTCTAGTGTCCCTTCCTTTCAAACTACAAAACCCCTTTAACATTTCTTATAGGGCCAGTCTACTGGTGACAAAGTCCTTCAACATATGTTTATCTGGAAATATCTTAATCCCTTCCTCATTTTTGAAAGTAGTTTTTCCAGCTATAGAATTCTTGGTTGGAAATTTCTTGGTTTTAGTCCTTTAATATGTCTTCCAAATGCCTCCCTCCCTCCATGGTTTCTGATGAAAATTCAGCACTTAATCTTATTGAGGCTCCCTTGTATGGGACCTATTGCTTCTCTCTTGCAGCCCTCAGAATAATCTATTTATCTTTGGCATTCAACAGTGTGATTATAGCATGGTACAGTGTTGTTCTCTTTGACTTTATCCTGTTTGGAGTTTGTTGAGCATCTTGCACATGTATATTCAGTCTTTGTTAAGTTTTGGAAATTTTCAGCTGTGCTGGTTTGAAAGGAAGTATGCCCCCTAAGAAAAGCCATGTTTTAATGTAAGTCCCATTTCATAAAGGTAGAATAATCTCTAGTCAATACTGTATGTTTGAAACTGTAATGAGATCATCTCCCTGGGTGATGTGATTTAGTCAAGAGTGGTTGTTAAACTGGATTAGGTGATGACATGTCTCCACCCGTTTGGGTGGGTCTTGATTGGTTTATTGGAGTCCTATAAAAGAGGAAATATTTTGGAGAATGAGAGATTCAGAGAGAGTGACACCACGAAGCAGAGAGTCCACCAGCCAGCGACCTTTGGAGATGAAGAAGGAAGATGCCTCCCAGGGAGCTTCTTGAAACCAGAAGCCAGGAGAGAAAGTTAGCAGATGATGCCGTATTTGCCATGTGCCCTTCCAGCCGAGAGAGAAGCCCTGACCGTGTTCGCCATGCGCCTTCTCATTTGAGAGAGAAACCCTGAACTTCATCGGCCTTCTTGAACCAAGGTATCTTTTCCTGGATGCCTTTGATTGGACTTTTCTATAGACTTGTTTTAATTCTCGGCCTTAGAACTGTACACTAGCAACTCATTAAATTTCCCTTTTTAAAAGCCATTCCA
>PVIY010030142.1:0-31294 GCA_004026745.1 Myrmecophaga tridactyla
GCAACCCAATCAAGAGTGGTTATTAAACTGGATTGGGGGAAATGTGTTTCCACCCATTTGATTAGTTTCTGAAGTCCTATAAAAGAGGAAACATTTAAGAGAATGAAGGAGATTCAGAGAGAGCAGAGAATGCTTCAGCACCACAAAGCAGAGAGACCACTAGCCAGCGCTTTGAAAATGAAGAAGGGAAACGCCTCCCGGAGAGCTTCATGAAACAGGAAGCCAGGAGAGAACGCTAGCAGATTACACAGTGCTTGCCATGTACCCTTCCAGCTGAGGGAGGAACCCTGATTGTGTTCTCAAGGTTCTCAAGATTGTGTTCTCTTGAGAGAGAAACCTTGAACTTCATCAGGTTTCTTGAACCAAGGTATCTTTCCCTGGATACCTAGAATGGATATTTCTATAGACTTGTTTTAATTGGGACATTTTCTCAGCCTTAGAACTGTAAACTAGGAACTTATTAAATTCCCCTTTTTAAAAGCCGTTCTGGTTCTGGTATATTGCATTCTGGCAGCTAGCAAACTAGAACACCTCCTAATTACATGGTTGGTCTTTCTGGCATGGCCAGCTCCCACCTTAAGACTGTGGCTGATCTCACCCTGAGTCATCTCATTAGCATAACCTAACAGGTGTTTAGGGGGTGGTCCACCATGAATAACAAAGACATTCCTATCACTCAGAAAATTCCAAAGCTAGGACAATGATCAGACCTCTATTTGGGTAAAGTTAATTCTTGAGGACACAAGTGGTCATTCCCTATTCTTTTAAATAGCACAAATCTATTTAAAATATTTCAAACACCACCAACCTGACATCATATATGTGCTTACTGTCTCCCCTACTAAAATGTAAGATTCCTGAGGACATGACCTTTTGTCCAACTTGTACTCCACTGTACCCATAGCACTTAGAAAAGTACCTTCCACATAAAATATTTACTGAATGAATGAATGAATGAACAAATGAACCCATTGCACTTATAATCAACTAGGACATTGTGCCGGAGCAATAATGGAAGGTAATTTTTAAATTTAAAGTAATAGACTGCTCCCTGACAAGAAACTATGTGATGTCTAAAGATATATCTTTTATATATATATATATATATATATATATATATATATATATATATATCTTAATATATATATGATAAATATATATCAATTAAGTATTGGCAGGAATTAAATATCTAAGGGTAATATGTTTAAATAAAGTATGTCTTATGGGCATTAAAAGCTATTGGTGGAGGGTGGTTCAGTGGTAGAATGCTCGCCTTTCATGCTGGAGACCCAGGTTCGATTCCCCAGACCATGCACCACCACCCCACCACCCCAAAAAATGATGTAAAAGTTAGTGGTGGGCTTGTTAGATAGTGCCTTTAAAATATATAAAAGAGTGAAGTAGGTTAGTACCATATCCCTAGGCGAAATGGCTCTAAGGAATAAAGTCAGCTAAAGCCTCATTTAAAAAATGTTACATACTGTGACTAGAAAAGGAAGTTATTCTGAAGAGTCTTGTGTTCTGGTCCAGGTGCCTGTTCCCTGAAAAGCTCTACTGGAGGGGGCTGCCCTTTACTGAAATGAAAAGATGAGCCAGGGTTAAAAGTCTAGGAATTGCCTGGTGTGTGTTCTTCAATTGTTCTTGCCTGCTATGTCCCCAAAGAAGAGTAAAAACCATTGTGAAATGTATCAAGCTAACAGCTTCCACCCCTCTCTGAGAGGAGAGTCTGGGACTAAGAGTAGTGAAGTCAGATTTAAAGGAAAAGAAATTATATATTATATATAATTTAGTTATATATGTTTGAAAGTCCATTTATCCTTTGAGAAAATAAGTTAAAATTTATTGAGTGCTATTCAAAGCTCTTTATAAATTTTAACTCATTTAATCCTCATATCTATTAGGGAGGTAATATTATCATAATCCCCATTTTATAAATGCAGAAGCCGAGCTGACGGAAGTTAAGTGGCTTGTCCAAAGCCACCTAGATATGAGTGTCTGGCTCCAGGGTACACTCTCAACGATTATGTTACACTCTGCAGTATAATATCCAAAAGCAGTAGCAGAACCAAGGAAAAGATGCATGCCTGAATCCTTCTCTTTGGAAAAAACCATGAGACAATCATGTACATTTTGTGAGGGAGTATACTGAAGTGGTTAAGTGTACAAGCTCTGGAGGTAAGCTGCAGGGTTTGTTCTCTGCACTCGTACTTGCTACTTCAGTGATCTTGGGAAAGTTATTCATAGCTTTGTGGGGATTTTTTGTTTGTTTGTTTGAGATTAAATGAGTTAAAACATGTAAAACACTTAGAAGAGCTTGACACATTGTAAGTAATCAATAAATGTTGGGCAATATTACTTTTCAATCAAAACCCCCTTTAAGTTCAAAGTTATAATGGTCTTCAAAAAGATGAGCCCTTGAAAGGCAAAAGCAGGATAATAAAAGGAAGACAGATATGTGTGCCTGGCAAATTAACTCATTCTGAGGACTACAGAATGTACATGAGCTATCTATACTACCCTAACATTCTTTTCTGCTCTTTTAGGGACCGTTTTCATTCCAGGAACCACTCAACTGACCCAGAAAGACGTCCTCTACAGACTTCAATCTTCAAAAGCAAAGTGCATTATTACTAACGAAGTTTTAGCCCCAGCTGTAGATGCTATTGCACCTAAATGTGAAAATTTGCACTCCAAGCTAATTGTGTCTCAAAACCCCAGAGAGGGATGGGAGAACCTCAAGGAGATGATGAAGTGAGTAGCCTGCTGTTGGAGAACAGCTTCCCCCAAAGGAAAGGCAACAATGAAAAGATGTTCAACCCACCAATGATCAGAAAAATGCAAAGTAAAGCAGTAGGCAAAGGGAACAGTTAGTGATTAGTGCTGCATGATAGTGCAAAGCTCTGAGGAAGACAGGTGGTGGGGGCATTTATCATAGGTTGGGATCCCCAGGAAACAGACCCTGTGACCGAGGTTAGTGTATACGTTTATTAAGTCATTATTTTGGGATCAACACCTGTGAAGGAAGAGTTGTGAGATTGGTCAGGGAAGAAATTGATATGTGATGCATTCCCAACAAAGCCCTCAGTCAACCCCCCAAAAGGACCTCTGACCTTTGGAGCTTGGCTAGTTCTCAAAACTGTCCATAGCCAGAGTAAGGAATCTTGGCCTTTATAACCCAGGCCAATCAGGATGTGGGCTGTCCCTAGAAGGAGGCACAACCTTGGGGAGGCAGCTCTCTTTGCCCAAGGCAATCCCCTAAGAAGACAAAGTACTTGGAGGAATATGTCCTTCCTTCCTGCTGGAGATCTAGGAAGTACATTATGGGATCCACTTCAGAACTGCCATCATCTCTCAGGAAGCATGGTTGGATTTGACCCATGGGCTGTAATTTGTTGGCCCCCATTTTATATCACTATCCATGACTTATATTAACATACTCATTTTTTTTCTAAAAAATTACATTTTAAAGTACCCATTGTAGATGGGAAGGAGCAGTTTTTTAAGTTGTCACAAGGTTGTAGAATTCTCATTCTGGGGGAGATATGATAAAACTCTTGAGTTTTTGAAATGCTTCAACTCTTATTCATCAGATCATGAAATTATGTAAAATTGGCTTTTGGGCAAGTGATGGCAAAGTTTAGTTTTGTTCCAGAAAAGTACCAAACTTAGAATTCAACATAAGTCACTAAGGCTTGATCCGTAAGATATAGAGATGGATTCTTGAATTTTGTTTAGTGGTAACAGTTCATGATGTGTGTTTAATGTGTAGAATCATTGTAGTTTTCCTTTGTAGACATGCCAGTGACAACCACACCTGTGTGAAGACAAAACACAATGAGACGATGGCCATTTACTTTACCAGTGGGACAAGCGGATCTCCTAAAATGACAGAGCACACTCACAGCAGTTTTGGTTTAGGATTGTCTATAAATGGAAGGTACTCCTATGACACTGCAACTTGAAATGTAAAAACTGGAAAGGTGACAATTCTTATTTTTTCCCTATATTCATTGCAGCTCTTCTTTGTTTTCTAGGTTCTGGCTGGATTTGACACCCTCAGATATAATGTGGAATACCTCAGATACAGGCTGGGCAAAGTCTACATGGAGTAGTGTTTTTTCTCCATGGACCCAGGGAACATGTGTATTTGCACATTATTTGCCACGTTTTGAGCCAACTTCTATCTTGCAAGTAAGACAGAGCACAAGAGGTCAGCATTTAGAAATGCATTAGCAGTATCACTTGCAGAACTGGTGAATAAAGTAACTTGCAAAGATCAGAGTAGACAAAGTGATTTAAGCTGGAAAATTAGTAAGTCTGAAAAGGTGTGAGTGCTTACATTAAAAATAAACAATGTTTAGATTGTGCTGTGCCTACCATAAACATTTAAGTACTTATTAAAGTTATTGTAAGATCAAGAGTTTACTTCTTCTTAATTGCAGACTCTCTCAAAATTTCCCATCACAGTCTTCTGTTCAGCTCCTACTGCATATCGAATGCTTGTGCAGACAGATATGACCAGGTAAGATAAATTGATATTAGTGGATGTCAGTGAAATGGGCAATTAGTGGATGGGGGAGGAAGGAAAATAAGCTGTAAAATAAAAGAAATTTCTGCCAAAAAACACAGCAAGAGACTAGCAGGTATAGGATGTAGCCATTTCTCTCTCTGCCTCCTTTTCCTTCTTCTTATATTGTCTAAATGATTATTTCTGTGTCCAGAGTGGGAGCCCCCAAGCAAGGAGATTAAAGGGTATATCCAGCCATATCTGCAATTATTAAGGGTAAGATCTTTTGCATGATGGCTGTCATCCGAGCTGAGAGAGGATGAATATCTTTTTATTCTATTACTGATTCATTGGCAAAGGTACATTAGTAAATATCTAAAAATTATATTTAATTTTTGAATAGGATATACATTCACATGATGTAAAATTCAATAGGTATATAAGAATATATAGTGAAAAGTCTCCCTCCAACCCTTGTTCCCTGTCAACCAGTTATCTTCTTCCATGGAGGCAACTAATGTTTCCAGTTTCTTGGGTATCCTCCTTGAAATCTATGTACATGCAGCCAATATGAATATGTTCACCTCTCCTTTATAAATATAAAAGATAGTATAATATGTACACATCTCTGTACCTTAGCTTTTTCCCCCTAATAATACCTCTTGGAATTGTGCTATCCAGTATGATAGCCACTTACCACATGTGGTTATTCAAATTTTAATTTTAATTAAATGAAAAATTCCATTCCTTGGTTATAATAGCCATATTTTAAGTGTTCAATAGCCGCATAAAGCTCATGGATATTGTAGTGGATAATGAAGGTTGTAAAATATTTTCATCACAACAAAAAGTTCTATTGGACAGTACTGTCCATGATCTTCCTTATTCTTTATATGACTGTATAGTATCCCATTATATAAATATACCTGAGCTGATTTAAATTCACAATTGGTGAACTCTTAATCATTGATTTAAAATGTTTTTATGTAGGGTGGTATGATGGTGGCTTAGTGGCAGAATTCCCACCTGCCATGCCAGAGACCCTGGTTTGATTCCCAGGGCCTGCCCATGCAAAAAAAAAAAAAGTTTTATCATGTGGTACTTTCCCTAAGTTAAGGCCTACAGTGGTGATCACTTTTCTTTGAGACAAATCACTCTCCTTCCAAAAAAAAAACCAAACTGGTCTTTGGGGTTTCAATTTATGATATTGGAATGTAAGTTCATTACAAATAATTCTAATTTCCATTTCTCCCCATTTTTCCTCCTAAACCTAACTTATTATCTGTTTTCTGAGCTATAAGTTCAAAAGCTTAAAGCACTGTGTAAGCGCTGGGGAACCAATCACTCCTGAAGTGTCTGAACAATGGAGAAACAGAACGGGCCTGGATATCTATGAAGGATACGGACAGACTGAGACAGTATGTAGACCTCATGCAAAGATAGGGCTGGATTCAGTTTAATCACATGAACAAGAACAAAAGCATCTATTATATTCCTATTATCGTTTGAAGGCTAGGGAAGGAATGGAGTAATTAGGACAGTAATAATAATAAAGCTTTAGAGAAACTAGTTGCGAAATATCTTAATAACAAATACAGTTGTGGGCAGGCCACAGTGGCTCAGCGGCAAGAACGCTTGCCTGCCATGCCAGAGGACCCGGGTTCGATTCCCGGTGCCTGCCCATGTGAAAAAAAACAAATACAGTTGTTATTTAAACAGCCATTCTATAACTGATCAGGTGAGACTATTACCATACTTTTAAATGAAAAAATAGTACATCTACAGAAAGAGATTTTCCCTTACAGACTAGGAAACTTTCTTAATCAGGGCTGCTGCAAAATGCTGAATTCTCTAAGAAGGGCTCTTTAAAGAGCTCATAGAAATAATTAAGACTAAGAAAAATTCCAGAAGAAATAAATGAAAAAAAAAAGTGTTTATTATGTAGGAGTTGAGAGGGAGATGGAGCAGATGAGGCTCAAAAAAACTTTTCACAGCATGTCTTTTTATAATGCTTCAATTTATAAACCACGAGAATGTATTACCTAGAAAATAATTAAAATACCTAAAGTAAAAAAAGCTGACAAATTTATTAAATAGAAACAGCATAGCAAGCATCATGCTAATATGAACACAAATTTTGATATATTCATGTTATAATAAATATGGATATTTTAGTAATTATAAGTTGATTAAAACTTATAACTTTATATTTTTTAGTGTTTCTCTACACTGCATGAGAGTTTCGTTTTGAGCCTGCTTCATATTAAGCTCTCAATAAATTTATTGAATTAATGGATGGTGGATAGGATTAATGAATAAATTTTAAGTTGCCTGTAATGTTACCTTACTCTTTCTTCTTCTTAACTAGGTGCTAATCTGTGGAAATTTTAAGGGAATGAAAATTAAGCCTGGCTCAATGGGAAAGCCTTCTCCTGCTTTTGATGTTAAGGTTTGAATATGACCTTACCAGAAAATGTTTAATAACCCAATCTGTTTGCCACCTATCCCTCCACCCCACTCCTTGTTCTGATGATGATTCTTACCATTATGACCTCAACTTCTAGCAAAGATGGAAGTAGATTAGAGGCATTAGTTCACTTATCTTCATTTTTTTGCAAATACTGGCAGCATATCATGCAGTTCTAAGCATCTAATAAACATTAACCTATTTAATTCCCAAAATGAACCTATGAGAGGCATACTAATATTAGAATCATTTTATAGATGAGGCACTGAAAAACTCAGCTGAAGTCGCACAGCTAGTAGATGCTAGAGCTGGGATTCGTTCCAGAGAAATCTCACTCCAATGTACCTTTAATCACAACACTACGTTGCCCCTGCTGGTGTAGGAGTACAAGTCTCCTGAAGGGTCAAAAAGAATGAAAGAAGTTACAGTTTACAGTGGCTATAGCACTCTCCCTCTCTGGCCCGGTCTGCCTGGTCATTTCCAAGCTTTCTGGAACCTGACTGATCCACTGCCATTACAGCCACCAGAGATCTGGGAAGCATTCTATTTGCCCATCTACACATTTTGTGTAACATTTGAATTCTCAGACCAACTTAGCCAAAGCTAGGTCAAGAGGGAAACTGTGCTCTGCCTGCCTCCCTCAAAAGCATTACTACCTTATTTAAAAAAAAACTTTTTTTTACTGTATAATATAACCTATATTCAAAGTAAAGCAAGAAAGAAGAACTAGTTTTAAAGCACTCTTCAACAAGCAGTTACAGGATAGATCCCAGAGTTTGTCATGGGCTACCATTTTATCCTTTCAGATTTTTTCCTTCTAGCTGCTCCAGAATATAGGAGGCTAGAAGGAATAAATATTTTTTTATCATCACAATCAACTTTTGTGTGTGTGTGAAAAATAACATATATACAAAAAAGCAATAAGTTTCAAAGCACAGCACAACAATTAGATGTAGAACATATTTCAGAGTTTGGTATGGTTTACAATTCCACAATTTTAGGTTTTTACTTCTAGCTGCTCTAAGATATTGAAGACTAAAAGAAATATCAATTTAATGATTCAGCAATCATATTCATTTGCTAAACCCTACCTTCTCTGTATAGGTCCACCATCACCTTTGATCTTTCTATCCCATTCATCAGGGGTATTTGGGCTTTAGCCATTCTAACTTTTTCATTTTGGAAGGGGCTGTCAATAACATGGGGGAGGGAGATGGAACTAGCTGATGTTCTGGAGAGGCTGGGCCCTCTAGGTTTCAGGATTTATCTGGTCCAGGGACCCATCTGGACCCATGTTTCTGGAAAGTTACCCTAGTGCATGGAATCTTTGTAGAAGCTTATATATTGCCTTAGGTGTTCTTTAGGATTGGCTGGAATGATTTTGGTTAGGGTTTGGCAAGTTATGATAGGTAGTAGTGTCTAACTGAAGCTTGCGTAAGAGTGACCTCCAGAGTAGCCTCTCGACTGTATTTGAACTCTCTCAACCACTGATACTTTATTAGTTATACTTCTTTACCCCGTTTTGAACAGGATGGAATTGTTGATTCCCCAGTGCCAGGGCCGGACTCATCCCTGGGAGTCATCTCCCACGCAGCCAGGGAGACTTTCACCCTTGGATGTCACTGGGAGGAGGGCAATGATATCACTTACAGAGTTGGGCTTAGAGAGAGTAAGGCCACATCTGAGCAACAAAAGTGGACCTCCAGAAGTAACTCCCAGGTATACCTATAGGTAGGCTAAGCTTCTCCACTACCTCCATCAGCTTCACAAGAGTAAGCCTCAAGATCAAGGGCTTGGCATATTGGGCGGGCCACGGTGGCTCAGCGGCAAGAACGCTTGCCTGCCATGCCAGAGGACCCTGGTTCAAGTCCCAGTGCCTGCCCATGTTAAAAAAAAAAAAAAAAAAAAAGGGCTTGGCATATTGATTTAGGTGTCCCTAATGTTTGATACAGTATCAGAGATTCCTTGATGGTAAAGTTTAATAGTTCCATATATTTTCTCCCATCCCTCAAGGGACTTTGCCAATATTTTTTTATTATCTGCTTATATTCTGAATATATCTGAATATATTCTAGGATGTATTCTGAATATATCTGAATATATTCTAGGATGTATCTGAATATATTCTAGGATATATCCAGAATATATCTGAATATATTCTAGGATGTATCCTTACATTAAGCTGTACAGGATTAAAGGCCCTCATTCTTATTCTGGGCTCTCTGCGTTTCAATTGTTCAGATGAGCTATCCTGACAGGTTGAATTAGATTATGTGCTATAGAAAATTTAGGTTCCAGACAAAATAAACCTTTCTTCCTTTGATCTCAAAGAGTGAGTACAGTTCTAAAATATAGATGATGCCTTCCTTACCCTTGTGTTCTGAATTACCTTAATCCCAACCTGATCAGCTTCATTCTTATCTCTAAATGCCAGGTTATAGATATATAAAACAGCCTCTCAAAATCCAGAAATAATAATTACCACTCCGGACTAAATGTGTCTGCTATAATAGCTTACAATCTAGGCCCCTATTTTCTTATAAACATTTTCTAAAGGAGACCATACAATAATTGTTCTTTCATTTCTGGCTTATTTTGTCTCACCAAATGTCCCATAGGTTCATTCACATCACTGCATGCCTCACAACATCATTCTTTTTTGTAGCAGCACAATATTTGATCATAAGTATACACCATCGTTGGCCAATCTACTTCTCAGTCAGTACATCCTTCAACCACCTGCATTCATTAGGCATCATGTATAATGCCCAAAATCCTCAGTCCATCAATACTCTCAATTTTAGATAATTTCATTGTTCCCCAGAGAAAGATAACTAATAAGCACACCCTCACCAAATAGGACCTCTAAACCTCCCCTTAACTCTTGCCCCTCCCCCCATTATTTACCCCTACTGTTGCTGTGGCACTGCTGATGTTTTCCTGTTAAACATAACCCATAGCGTACAATAGCATTTTCCCCTTGTACCCTGGACTTAAACACTATTTGTGCACAAATCATACCTGTTAATAGTTCTTACAAGAACTTATTTATATTTCTCGTGTTAATCAGTGGGACACATAGGTCTCTACAACCCCTTTCAATCATGTTCACCTTCAATATGGTAATATTACATATAGACCCCACTAGAGAACTGCCTTCACTACTATCTATTCCCTTACATTTGAGTTCAACCTCATTTGCTAACCATTCACCCATCTCTAGCTTCTATTTATCTCTAAGACCCGTATATTCTGCATTATAAGCCTCTGATTTTACTTTTACCATGATCATAAAAGTGGAGTCATACAGTATCTATCCTTTTGTGTCTGGCTTATTTCATTCAGCATTATGTCCTCAAGGTTCATCCATCTTGTCATGTGCTTCAGGATGTCATTTCGTCTTACTGCTGCATAATATTCCATTGTATGTATATACCACATTTTGTTGATCCATTCATCTGTTGATGGGCATTTGGTTTGTTTTCATCTTTTGGGAATTGTGAATAATATTGCTATGAACATCAGTGTGCAAATGTCTGTCTGTGCCACTGCTTTCAGCTCTTCTGGGTATATGCCAAGTAGTGCTATTGCTGGGCCATACGGCAATTCGATATTTAGCTTCCTAAGGAACAACCAAACTGTCTTCCATAGCAGCTATACCATCATACATTCCCACCAGCAGTGCATACGTGTTGCAATTTCTCCACATCCTCTCCAACATTTGTAGTTTTCTGTTTGTTTAATAGCAGCCATTCTTGTAGATGTGAGGTATTGTTCTACTTTGCTAGCTGCTAGAATGTAATATACCAGGAACAGAATAGCTTTTAAAAAGGGGAATTTAATAAGTTGCTAGGTTACAGTTCAAAAGGTCATGAAAATGTTTCAATTAAAGCAAGTCTATAGAAATGTCCAATCTAAGGCATCCAGGAAAAGATGTCTTGATTCAAGAAGGCCAGTGAAGTTCAGGGTTTCCCTCTCAAGTGGAAATGTAGATGGTGAACACAGTCAGGGTTTCTCACTCATCTGGAAAGGCACATGGCAACATGGTGTCATCTGCTACCTTCTTCTTCAGCTCCCCAGGAGGCGTTTTCCTTCTTCATCTCCAAAGGACTCTGGCTGGTGGACTTTGTGGTTCTCTGGGCCTTGTGGTTCTGCTCAGCTCTGCTATGGCTTTCTCGTCATTCTCAAAAGGGCATTTTCTCCAAAAATGTCTCCTCTTTTATAGGATCCCAGTAAAGTAATCAAGACTCACATAGAATGGGTGGAGACATGTCACCACCTAATCAGGTTTGTTTTTTAAACAATTTTCATTGTAGTATAACACATATACAAAGCAAAGAAATAAAAAATCAATAGTTTTCAAAGCACTCTTCAAAAAGTGGTCATGGGATAGATCCCAGAGTTTGTCATGGGCTACCATATGATCCTCTCATATTTTTCCTACTAGCTGCTCCAGAGTATAGGAGGCTGTAGGGTTTAAATGCTTTTTTATTATCACAATTGACTTTTTTTCCTTCTTTTTTTGTGAGCAATAACATATATACAAAAAAGCTATACATTTCCAGGCACAGCACCGCAATTAGTTGTAGAACGTATTTCAGATTTTGACATGAGTTACAATTTCACAATTTTAAGTTTTTACTTCTAGCTTCTCTAAAATACTGGAGACTAAAAGAGATATCAATTTACTGAGTCAGCATTCATATTCATTTCTTAAGTCCTATCTTCTATGTATAGTTCCACCATCACCTTTGATCTTTCCATCTCTCTCATTGGGGTTGTTTGGGCTTTGGCAATTCCAAATTTTTGATATTGGAAGGGTCTGTCACTAACATAGGGTAGGGAGATGGAATTATTTGATGTTCTGGAGAGGCAGGGCTAGGTTTCAGGCCTTAACTGGACCAAGGACCCAACTGGAGTTTGTAAGTTTCTGACAAGTTACTCTAGTGCCTGGAACCCTTGTGGAATCTTATAAATTTCCCTAGGTGTTCTTTAGGATTGGCTGGAATGGTCCTGGTTGGGGGTTGGCAGGTTATGATAGGTAGCAAGGTCTACCTGAAGCTTATGTAACAGTGACTTCCAGAGTAGCCTCTCAACTCGATTTGAACTCTCTCTGCCACTGATACTTTATTAATTACACTTCTTTACCCCCACACCTAATCAAGTTAATACCCACACTTGATTGAGTCACATCTCCATGGAGATAAGCTAATTAAGGTTTCCAACATACAGTACTGAATGGGAATTAGAAGAAACTGTTGCTCCTGCAAGGTTGATTAAAATTAAAACATGGCTTTTCTACGGTACATAAACCTTTTCAAACCAGCACAGGTGGTATCTCGTTGTAGTCTGATCAGCATTTCCCTTATAGCTAATGAAAATGAGCATTTCTTCATGTGCTTTTGAACCATCTCTATTTGCTCTTCAGAAAAATGCTTATTCATAGCTTTAGCCCATGTTATAATTGGGTTGTTTGTTCTTTTGTTTTGTTAAGTTGTATGATTTCTTTATGTATACAGAATTTCAAACCTTTGACCAATGTGTGATTTCCAAATATTTTCTCCCATTGAGTTGGCTGCTTGTTCACCTTTCTGACAAAGGCTTTTAAGGTGCAGAAGCCTTTGATTTTGAGGATTTCCCATTTATTTATTTTTTCTTTTGTTGCTTATGCTTTGGGTGTAAAGTTTAGAAAGCTACCTTCTATTACTAGGTCTTGAAGATATTTCTCTACATTTTCTTCAAGAAGTTTTATGCTGTTAGTTCTTATATTTAGGTATGTGATCCACTTTGAGCTAACTTTTGTGTAGGGTGTAAGGAAAGAGTTTCTTTCATTCTTTTAGCTATTGATATCCAGTTGTCCCATGCCCATTTATTGAAAAGACTATTTTGTCCCAGATCAGTGATTTGGGGGTCTTGTCAAAGATCAGTTTACCATAGATTTGGTGCTCTATTTCTGTGCTCTCAATTAGATTCCATGGGTCAATGCTTTGATCTTTGTGCCAGTACCATGCTGTTTTGACCACTGTGGCTTTAAAATAAGTTTTAAAGTCAGGAAGTGCTAATCCTCCCACTTCATTCTTCTTTTTTTAGGATGCTTTTAGCTATTCCAGGTCTCTTTCTTTTCCAGATGAATTTGGTGACTAGCTTTTCCAAGTCTTCAAAGTAGGTTATTGGGAGTTTTGATTGGTACTGCATTGAGTCTGTAGATTAATTTTGGTAGAATTGATATCTTAACTATATTTAACCTTCCTATGTGTGAGCAGGGGGATGTCTTTCCACTTATTGAGATTTTCTTTGATTTCTTTTAGCAATGTTATGTAGTTTTCTGTGTACAAGTCCTTTACATCCCTAGTTAATTTCATTCCTAAGTACTTGATTTGTTTAGTTGCTATTTCAAATCAAATATTTTCCTTAACTGACTCCTCAGTTAGATCATTGCTTGTGTATAGAAACATTACTGATGTTAATGTGATGGCACATTAATTTTATAACCTGACACTTTGCTGAATTTATTAGTTCAAGTAACTTTGTTGTAGATTTCTCAGGATTTCCCAAGTATAGTATCATGTCACCTGCAAATAATGAAAGTTTTACTTCTTCATTTCCAATTTGGATGCCTTTTATTTCTTTTTCCTGCCTGATTGCTCTAGCTAGAACTTCTAGTATAATGTTGAATGACTGTGGTGACAGAGGGCATCTTGTTCCTGATCTTAGGGGGAAAGCTTTCAGAATCTCTCCATTGAGTATGATGCTGGCTATTGGTTTTTCATATATGCCCTTAATCGTATTGAGGACGTTACCTTTGATTCCTATCTTTTGAAGAGTTTTTTTTTATCAGAAAAGGATGTTGAATTCCATCAAATGACTTTTCAGCATCGATCGAGATGATCATGTGATTTTTTCCCTTTCAATTTTTTAATGTACTGTATTACATTAATTGATTTTCTTATGTTGAACCATCCTTGCATTCCTGGTATAAATCCCACTTGTTCATGGTATATAGTTCTTTTAATGTGTTCTTAGATTCAATTTGCCAGTATTTTTTGAGAATTTTGGCATTATGTTCATTAGGGAGATTGGCCTGTGCTTTTCCTTTCTTAAAGCATCTTTACCCAGTTTTGATATTAAAATGTCTATAAGTTTCATAAAATGAGTTAGGTAGTGTCCTTTTCCCTCAATTTTTGGAAAAGTTTGAGCAGAATTGGCATTAGTTCTTTCTAGAATGTTTGATTAAATTCCCCTGCAAAGTCATCTGGTCCTGGGCTTTTCTTTGTAGGGATTTTTGATGACTGATTGCATCTCTTTACTTGTAACTGTTTTATTGAGATCTTCTATTTCTTCCTGAGTCAGTGCAGCTTGTTTTTGTGTTTCTAGGAATTTGTCAATTTCATCTAAGTTGTCTAGTTTGTTGGCATATAGTTGTTCATAGTATCCTCTTATGATTTCTTTTATTTCTCCATGGTCTGTGGTAACACATCTCTTCTTCTATCTAATTTTGATTATTTGTATCCTCTCTTTTTCTTTGCCAGTCTTGCTAGGGGCCCATCAATTTTATTGATTTTCTCAAAGAACCAACTTTTGTTTTTATTGTTTCTTTCTATAATTCTTTTGTTCTCCCATTCATTTAACTCTGCCTTAATCTTTCTTATTTCTCTTCTTCTGTTTGCTTTGGGGTTAGTTTGCTGTTCTTTCTCATGTTCCTCCAGGTGAGCAGTTAAGTCCTCGATTTTTGCTCTTTCATGTTTTTTAATATAGGCATTTAGTGCAATAAATTTCCCTCTCAGCATAGTCATTGCCACAGTCCATAAGTTCTGATATGTTGTATTCTCATTTTCATTCATCTCCAGAAAGCTACTGATTTCACTAGCAATTTCTTCTTTTGCCCACTGGTTGCTTAAGAGTGTGTTATTTAATCTCCATATATTTGTAAACGTTCTCATTCTTCGGTGGTTATTTATATCCAGCTCCATTCCATTGGTATCAAAGAAATTGCTTTGAAGAATTTCAATGTTTTAAATTTATAAAGACCTTTTTGTGCCTCAGCATATGATCTATTCTGGAAAAAATTCCATGAGCACTAGAGAAGATTATATATCCTGGCGTTTTGGGGTATAATGACCTATTTATGTCTGTTACATCTAATTAATTTATCAAGTTGTTTAACATCTCTATTTCCTTTTTATCTTCTGTCTGGTTGTTCTGTCTATAGAGGAGAGGGGAGTATTGAAGTCTCCTACTATTATTGTTGAAACATCTATCACTCCCTTCAGTTTTGCCAATTTCTGTCTCATTACTATGGAGCTCCTTGATTGGGAGCATAAACATTTATGTTTGTTATTGCTCCTTGGTGACTTGTCCCTTTTGTTAATATATAGTGTTCTTCTTTGTCTCTTCTGATCTCTTTACATTTAAAGTATATTTTGTCTGATATTAGTATAGATACTCCTGCTTTCTTTTGGTTACACATTGTGTGGAACATCTTTTTCCATACTTTCAATCTATTTGTATCCTTGTGTCTAAGATGAGTCTCTTGTAAGCAGCATATAGCTGGATTATATTTCTTAATCCATTCTGCTAATCCGTATCTTTTAATTGGTAAGTTTAGTCCATTAACATTCAAAGTTATTACTGAAAAGGCATTTCTTGAGTCCATCATCTTTTATATTTCATTTGTCAGATCTACATATTCTTTTCCCTCTTTCTCTTTTTATCCTTTATTTTACCCTTTTACTACCTTCATTTTTGAGGGGGTGGGGGTGGAGTGGTGTTGCATGGTCCAGAAATTGAACCCGGGTTTCCCACATGGAAGGCTCTACTACTGAGCCACCCACCTACCTTCATTTTTAACTATTCTCCAAGGCTGTTATTACTGGCTTCTTGTAACTTGGCTAAGAGCATCTAAAATAACATTCTGGCATCTAGGGATGTGCTCCAACTAGCTGGATATCAGATTCCTATAATATCAAAACCCAAAGCTCATAATTTGTATGTTCAAATATTTTAGGACCCTGTGAACAATAAGGAACATGAAAAATTCTCTCTAGAGATAAAAACTGTTTTTCCCACTTATTAAAGATTAGTCTCTAACAAGCCATTGCAACTCCTAACCAATCTCCTTTCTGTCAATAATTCCTTGACACTTGGAACCAAATATTTCTGTAAATGACTGAGTGGAAATTTATATTATTTATTTGCAAAAGTGTAAAAGAAGTTTTTGCACTTAGAATTCCTTTGCCTTTCAAGTTTCTCATTTGAAGCATAAGCTATTTTCCTTCTGGAAAATACTGGGTAAGTATTATACTCTATTTTTTTAATTTGACTTTTTTTAAATTGTGAAATATAACATATATCAAAAAAAAAGCAATAATTTCCAAGTACATGTCTTTTGTATGCTGTATGGTGGGGGTCTGTTCTAGTTTGCTAGCTGCCGGAATGCAACATACCAGAGATGGATTGGCTTTTAATAAAAGGGAATTTATTTCAGTAGTTCTTCAGAGGAAAGGAAGCTAACTTTCCACTGAGGTTCTTTCTTACATGGGAAGGCTCAGGGTAATCTCTGCTGACCTTCTCTCCAGGCCTCTGGTTCCAACAACTTTCCCCAGGGTGATTTCTTTCTGCATCTCCAAAGGCCCAGGCTGAGCTGCGAGTGCTGAGATGAGGTATGCTGAGTTTCTTGGGCTGTGCTACATTGCACTCTCTCATTTAAGCACCAACCAATTAAGTCAAATGTCATTCATTGCAGCAGGCATGCCTCCTAGCCAACTGCAGATGTAATTAGCAACAGATGAGGCTCATGTACCATTGGCTCATGTCCGCAACAACATAACTAGGCACCTTCACCTGGCCAAGTTGACAACTGACTCTAACACAGGGTCACATTTCATTCCTTTTTCTATATGACTATCCCGTTATTGCAGCAGCATTTATTGAACTTTTTTGTTGTTTTTATGTTGTTGTTTTGGAGAAGGTCTCCCACATGGCAGGTGAGAATTTTACCACTGAACTACCCTTGCATCCCCTCCAAGTACATTTTAACAGGCAACTATAGAATAGATTTTAAAGTGTGGTATGGGTTACAGTTCCACAATTTTTCATTTTTTCTTCTAGCTGTTCCAAGACATTGGACACCAACAGAAATATCAATATAATGATTCAGCAGACATACTCATTTGTTAAATCCTCTCTTCTCTATCTCTTTAAATAACATATATACATAAAAGCAATAAATTTCAAAGCACGGCACCACAATTAGTTGTAGAACAGACTTCAGAATTTGTTGTGGGTTGCAATTCCACAATTTTAGGTTTTTACTTCTAGCTGCTCTAAGATACTGGAGACTGAAAGAAATATCATTATAATGATTCAGCACTCATATTCATTTGTCAAACCCTATCTTCTCTGTATAACCCCACCATCACCTTTGATCTCTCTCCCAGTCTTTATGGGTATTTGGGCTATGCTCATTCTAACTTTTTCATGTTAGAAGGGGCTGTTAATAAAATAGGATAGGGAGATGGAAATAGTTAATGTTCTGGAAAGGCTGGCCCCTCTGCATTTCAGGCCTTATCTGGTCCAGGGACCCATTTGGAGGTTGTAGGTTTCTGGAAAGTTACCCTAGTGCATGGAGCCATTGTAGAAGCTTATATAAAGTCCTAGGTGTTCTCTAGGATTGGCTGGAATGGTTTTGGTTGGGTTTTGGCAAGTTATGAAAGGTAGCAATGTCTAACTGAAGTTTGCATAAGAGTGACCTCCAGGGTAGCCTCTCAACTCTATTTGAACTCTCAACCTGACTCATCCTGGGGAATCAATGAATATGATTGCTGAATCATTAAATGAATATCTCTTTTAGTCTCCAGTATCTTAGAGCATCTAGAAGAAAAAACCTAAAATTGTGGAATTGCAACCCATACCAAACTCTGAAATATGTTCTACAACTAATTGTGGTGCTGTGTTTTGAAATTTATTGCTTTTATGTATATGTTATTTTTCACAAAATGCAGCCAGGGAGACATTCACCCCTGATGTCATTTCTCACACTGGGGGTGGGGTGGGGGGGGAGGACACTCACAGAGTTGGGCTTAGAGAGAGTAATACCATATCTGAGCAACAAAAGTGGTCCTTCAGAGGTAACACAGGTATACCTGTATGTAGGTTAAGCTTCTCCACTACATATAGTAAGATTCATAAGAGTAAGCCTCAAAATCAAGTGTGAGATACCCTATTGATTTGGGTATCCCTAATATTTGGCACAGTATTTGGGGTTTTCCCAGTGGTAAAGTTTAATAGCTCCATATTTTCTCTCCCATCCCTCAAGGGACTTTGAAATATCTTTTGATTCTCTGCTTAATATACTCTGGGATGTATCCAGGTATTACATTAAGCTACAGTGGATTAAAAGCTCTTATTCTTATTCTGGGCTCCCTGTGTTTGGATTGTTTAAATGAGCTACCCAGATAGGTTGAGTTAGATTATGTGCTACAGAAAATTTAGTATCTGGACATAATAAAACTTTCTTCCTTTGGTCTCAAAGATTAGTTAAGTTCTAAAATACAGGCAATGTCTTCCGTACCCCTATATTCTGAATTACCTTTATCCTGATCTGATTGACTTCATTCTTATCTCGAAATACCAAGTTATACATAATAAGACAGACTCTCAAAATCCAGAAAGAACAATTACCACTCCAGACTAAATGTGACTGCTATAAGAGCTTATAATCTATTTTTTATTAATTTTTTATTGTATAGTATAACATATATACAAAGCAAAGAAAGAAAAAAGCAATAGTTTTCAAAGCACTCTTCAACAAGTAGTTACAGGACAGATCCCAGAGTTTGTCATGAGCTACCACATGATCCTCTCAGATTTATTCTTCTAGCTGCTCCAGAATATAGGAGGCTAGAAGGTTTAAATCTTTTTTTATTACCACAATCAACTTTTTTCTTTCTTTTTTGTGAAAAATAACATATATACATAAAAACAATAAATTTCAAAGCACAGCACCACAATTAGTTGTAGAACATATTTCAGAGTTTGGTATGGGTTGCAATTCCACAATTTTAGGTTTTTACTTCTAGATGCTCTAAGATACTGGAGATTAAAAGAGATATTCATTTAATGATTCAGCAATCATATTCATTTGTTAAATCCTATCTTCTCTGTATAACTCCACCATCACCTTTGGTCTTTCTATCCCACTCATTTAGGGGTGTTTGGGCTATGGCCATTCTAAATTTTTCATGTTGGAAGGCTCTGTCACTAATATGGAGTAGTGAGATGGAACTAGCTGATGTCCTGGAAAAGCTGGGCCCTCTAGGTTTCAGGACTTATCTGATCCAGTGACCCATCTGGAGGTTGTATGTTTCCGGAAAGTTACACTAGTGCATTGAATCCTTGTGGAATCTTATATATTTCCCTAGGTGTTTTTTAGGATTGGCTGGAATGGTCCTGGTTGGGGTTTGGCAAGTTATGATAGGTAGCAAGGTCTAACTGAAGCTTGTGTAAGAGCAACCTCCAGAGTAGCTTCTCGACACTATTTGAACCCTCTCTGCCACTGATACTTTATTATTAGTCTTTTAAGTATTTTCTAAATGGGATCATGCAATATTTGCTCTTTTGCTTCTGGCTTACTTTGCCTCACCAAATGTCCCACTGGTTCATTCACATCGTTGCATGCCTCATAACTTTGTTCCTTTTTGTAGCAGCACCATGTTCAATCATAGATATGCACCATCGTTTGCCAATCTACTTCTCAGTCATTGCATCTTACAGCCACCTCCATCTACTGGGTCTCATGTATAATGTCCAAAGTCAACAGTCCATCAATATTTGCAATTTTAGGTCATTTCATTGTTTCCAAGAGAAAGATAGCCAAGTAGAAAATCCAAACCTCCGCCTAACTCTGTTCCTTCACCCATTATATACCTCTGGTATTGTTGTGGTACTATTGATGTTTTCCTGTTAAACATAGCCCATAGCATGCAATAACAGTTTCCCCCATATCCCTAAATTATACAGTCTTTGTACAAGATTCATACCTTTGCAGTAGTTCACGTAAGAATTTATTTATATTTGTAGTGTTAATTGGTGGGACACATAGATCTAAACAACCCCTTTCAATCATGTTCACCTTCAATATGGTAACATTACTTATAGACCCACTAGTGAACTGCCTTCACTTCTTTCTATTCCCTTACAATTAAGTTCAACCTCATTAGCAAACTGTTCACTCATTTCAAGCTTCTGTATATCTCTGTGTCCCCTATTTTCTGTATTATAAGCCTCCAATTTTACTTTTACCATGGTGATAAAAGTGGAATCACACAGTATCTATCCTTTTGTGTCTGGCTTATTTCACTACCATTATATCCGCAAAGTTCATCCATCTTGTCATGTGCTACAGGACTTTATTTCATCTTAATGCTGTATAATATTCCATCGTATGTATATACCACATTTTTTTAATCCACTTGTCTGTTGATGGGCACTTGGATTGTTTCCATCTTTTAGCTATTGTAAATAGTGCTGCTATGAACATCAGTGTGAAAATGTCTTTTTGTGTCATTGCTTTCAGCTCTTCTTGGGTATATACTGATTAGTAGTGGTATTGCTGGGTCATAGGTCAACTCAATATTTAGTTTTCTGAGGAACTTCCAGACTGTCTTCCATAGTGGCTGTACCATTATACATTCCCACCAGCATTGCCTAAGTGTCCCGATTTCTCCACATCCTCTCCAACATTTGTAGATCCTGTTTGTTTAATAGCGGCTATTCCTATAGGTGTGAGGTGGTATCTTACTGTAGTCTTGATCTGCATTTCTCTTATAGCTAATGAGAATGAGCATTTCTTCATGTGCTTTTGAATCATATGTATTTGCTCTTTATAAAAATGTCTATTCATATCTTTAGCCCACTTATAATTGGGTTGCTTGTTCTTTTGTTGTTGAGTTGTATGATTTCTTTATGTATACAAGGTATCAAACCTTTGCCCAATATGTGATTTCCAAATATTTTCTCCCATTTAGTTGGCTGCCTCTTCACCATTTTGAGGCACAAAATCATTTGATTTTGAGGAGTTCCCATGTATCTATTTTTTCTTTTGTTGCGTGTGCTTTGGGTGTAAAGTTTAGGAGACTACTTCCTATTACTAGGTCTTGAAGATGTTTTCCTACATTTTCTTCTAGGAACTTTATGGTACTGGTTCATACGGGTAGGTGTTTGACCCAATTTGAATTAATTTTTGTATAGGGCATAAGGTAAGGGTCCTCTTTCAGTCTTTTGGCTATTGATATCCAGTTTTCCCATGCACATTTATTGAAAAGACTATTTTATCCCAGTTTAGTGGATTTGGATGTCTTGTCAAAGATCAGTTTACCATAGATTTGGTGCTCTATTTCTGTGCTCTCGATTAGATTCCATTGGTCAATGCTTCAATCTTTGTGCCAGTACCATGCTGTTTTGACCACTGTGGCTTTATAATAAATTTTAAAGTCAGGAAGTGTTAATCTTCCCACTTTTTTCTTCTTTTTTAGGATGCCTTTAGGTAGTTGGGGTCACTTTCCCCTCCAGATGAATTTCCCCTACTAGCTTTTCCACGTCTTCAAAGTAGGTTATTGGAATTTTTTAAAATATTTTTTTATTAATTAAAAAAATTTTTTTTAAATACCAAACAAATGCAAACATTCTTAACTTTTGATCATTCCATTCTACATATATAATCAGTAATTCACTGATTATATCATCACATAGTTGCATATTCATCATCATGATCATTTCTTGGAACATTTGCATCCATCCAGAAAAAGAAATAAAAAGAAAACAGAAAAAAGTTCATACATACCATACCCCCTACCTCTATTACCCACTGACCACCAGCATTTCAATCTAAACTTATTTTAACATTTGTTCCCCCTATTATTTATCTTTACTCCAAATGTTTTACTTGTCTGTTGATAAGGCAGACAAAAGGAGCATCAGGGACAAGGCCCCCACAATTACACAGACACACTGTGAAAGCTACACCACTGTACAATCATCCTCAAGAGACATGGCTACTGGAATACAGCTCTACATTTTCCCTCCAGCCTCTCCAATACATCCCGACCAACAAGGCAATATCCATTTAATGCACAAGAATAACCTCCAGGATAACCTCTCAACTCTGTCTGGAATCTCCTAGCCATTGACACTCTATTTTGTCTCATTTCACTCTTCCCCCTTTTGGGCAAGAAGGTCCTCCCAATCCCTTGATGCTGAGTCTCAGCTCATTCTAGGATTTCTGTTCCATGCTGCCAGGAAGGCCCACACCCCTGGGAGTCGTGTCCCATGTAGACAGGGGGAGGGCAGTGAGCTTGCTTGTTGTGCTGGTCAGAGACAGAGAGGCCACATCTGAGCAACAAAAGAAGTTCTCTTGGGGGTGACTCCCAAGCCCAATTTTAAGTAGGCTCAACCTATCCCTTGGGGGGTCAAGTTTAATATAAACAACCCCCAAGACTGGGGCCCGGTCTATAGCTTTGGTTGTCCACATTGCTTGTGAGAATACCAAGAGTTCACCTTGGGGAAGTTGGATTTTCCCCCTTTCTCACCATTCCCTGAAGGGACTTTGCAAATACTTTTTTATTTACTGTTCAAATCACTCTGGGATTTATCGGGGCATCACTCTGGACAAACCAACAAAATCTCATGTCTTACTCACAGTTCCATGTACTTATGGTGTTCAATTAAGCTGTCTACATAAGTTATATTAGAAAATGCACTAGTCAAAATACAAATTTTGTACCAAATGAACATTTTTTGCTTTAGTCTCACACATAAGTTGAAATTTAAAAATATTAATTACCATCTATTTTCAGCACCCTGCAGTAATGGCATTTCTTTGCTTTTCCTCATGCAAAAATATTTTTCAAATTTTTACATTTAGTCACTATCATATACACTGTAGGCATTCCTTGATTATACCATCTCAGTCTTTATCGTCTATCTTTCTTTCTGATTTCATTTGTTCCCCCAGTCCTTCTCCCTCTATCATTCTCACATTCAGCTTCATTCAGTGTTTTAACATAATTGTATTGCAGTTAGGTAGTATTGTGCTGTCCATTTCTGAGTTTTTACATTCAATCCTGTTGCACAATCTGTACCCCTTCAGCTCCAATTACCCGATATCTTACCCTATTTCTATCTCCTGATGGTCTCTGTTACCAACAAAATTCTCCAAGTTTATTCACTAATGTCAGCTCATATCAGTGAGACCATACAGTATTTGTCCTTTTGTTTTTGGCTAATCTCACTCAGCATAATGTCCTTAAGGTCCATCCATGTTGTTACATTCTTCATAACTTTATTCTGTCTTATGGCTGCATAATATTCCATCGTATGTATATACCACAGTTTGTTTAGCCACTCATCTATTGATGGACATTTTGGCTGTTTCCATCTCTTTGCAAATGTAAATAATGCCGCTATGTTTACTGGTGTGCTTGCTGGTGTGCAAATGTCCGTTTGTGTCCTTGCCCTCATGCCCTCTGAGTAGATACCTAGCAATGGTATTGCTGGGTCATATGGCCATTCTATATTTAGCTTTTTGAGGAACCAGCAAACTGCCTTCAACAGCGGTTGTACCATTTGACATTCCCACCAACAGTAGATAAGTGTGCCTCTTTCTCCATATCCTCTCCAGCACTTGTCATTTTCTGTTTTATTGATAATTGCCATTCTGGTGGGTGTGAGATGATATCTCATTGTGGTTTTGATGTGCATTTCTGTAATAGCCAGGGAAGTTGAACATCTCTTCATGTGCCTTTTGGCCATTTATATTTCCTCTTTTGAGAAGTGTCTGTTCAAGTCTTTTTCCCATTTTGTAATTGGGTTGGCTATCTTTTTGTTGTTGAGTTGAACAAGCTCTTTTAAATTCTGGATACTAGACCTTTATCTGATATGTTGTTTCCAAATATTGTCTCCCATTATGTAGGCTGTCTTTTTACTTTCTTGATGAAGTTCTTTGCTGCACAAAAGTGTTTAATTTTGAGGAGTTCCCATTTATTTATTTATTTCTTCAATGCTCTTGCTTTAGGTGTAAGGTTTAGAAAATCGCCTCCTAGTATAAGATTTATAAGATATTTCCCTACATTCTCTTTTAACAGTTTTATGGTCTTAGATCTGATGGTTAGGTCTTTGATCGATTCTGAATTAACTTTTGTACAGGGTGTGAGATAACGGTCCTCTTTCATTCTTTTGCATATGGATTTCTAGTTCTCTAGCACCATTTATTGAAGACACTGTTCTGACCCAGGAGAGTTGGCTTGACTGCCTTATCAAAGATCAATTGTCCATAGATGAGAGGGTCTATATCTGAACACTCTATTTGATTCCATTGGTCAGTATATCTATCTTTATGCCAGTACCATGCTGTTTTGACCACTGTAGCTTCATAATATGCCTTAAAGTCAGGTAGCGACTTCATCTGTTTTCCTCAGGATACTTTTAGCTATTTGGGGCACCCTGCCCTTCCAGATAAATTTGGTTATTGGTTTTCCTATTTCTGAAAAGTAAGTTTTTGAGATTTTAATTGGTATTGCATTGAATCTGTAAATCAATTTAGGTAGAATTGACATCCTAATTATATTTAGTCTTCCAATCCATGAATACAGTATGCCCTTCCATCTATTTAGGTCTTCTGTGATTTCTTTTAACAATTTCTTGTAGTTTTCCTGTATAGATCTTTTGTATCTTTAGTTGAATTTATTCCTAAATACTTTATTCCTTTGGTTGCAATTGTAAATGGAATTCTTTTCTTGATTCCCCCTCAGATTGTTCATTACTAGTGTATAGAAACACTACAGATTTTTGAGTGTTGATCTTGTAACCTGCCACTTTTCTGTACTCATTTATTAGCTCTAGTAGTTTTGCTGTGGATTTTTGGGGATTTTCAACATATAGTATCATACCATCTGTGCACAGTGAGAGTTTTACTTCTTCCTCTCCAATTTTGATGACTTGTATTTCTTTTTTCTGTCTAATTGCTCTGGCTAGAACTTCCAACACAATGTTGAATAACAGGGGTGATAGTGGACAATTTTCCCCCATTGAGGATGATGTTAGCTGTGGGTTTTTCATATATTCCCTTTATCATTTTGAGGAAGTTCCCTTCCATTCCTATTCTTTGAAGTGTTTTCAACAAGAAAGGATGTTGAATTTTGTCAAATGCCTTTACTGCATCAATTGAGATGAACATGTGGTTTTTCTGCTTTGATTTGTTGATATGGTGTATTATATTAATTGATTTTCTTATGTTGAACCATCCTTGCATACCTGGGATGAATCCTACTTGGTCATGGTGTATAATTCTTTTAATGTGTTGCTGGATTCGATTTGCAAGAATTTTGTTGAGAATTTTTGCATCTATATTCATTAGAGAGATTGGTCTGTAGTTTTCTTTTTTTGTAATATCTTTTTCTGGCTTTGGTATAAGGGTGATGTTGGCTTCATAGAATGAGTTAGGTAGCCTTCCCTCCTCTTCAATTTTTTTGAAGAGTTTGAGCAGGATTGGTACTAATTCTTTCTTGAATGTTTGATAGAATTCACATGGGAAGCCATCTTGCCCTGGACTTTTCTTTTTGGGGAGCTTCTGAATGACTGATTCAATTTCTTTACTTGTGATTGGTTTGTTGAGGTCATCTATTTCTTCTCAAGTCAAAGTTGGTTGTTCATGCCTTTCTAGGAAGTTGTCCATTTCATCTACATTGTTGTATTTATTAGTATAAAGTTGTTCATAGTATCCTGTCATTACTTCCTTTATTTCTGTAGGGTCAGTGGTTATATCTCCTCTTACATTTCTGATCTTATTTATTTGCATCCTCTCACTTTTTCTTTTTGTCAGTCTTGCTAAGGGTCATCAATCTTATTGATTTTCTCATAGAACCAGCTTCTGGTTTTGTTGATTTTCTCGATTGTTTTCATGTTCTCAATTTCATTTATTTCTGCTTTAATCTTCATTATTTCTTTCCTTTTGCTTGCTTTGGGGTTAGTTTGCTGTTCTTTCTCTACTTCTTCCAAGTGGACAGTTAATTCCTCATTTTTTGCCCTTTCATCTTTTTTCATATAGGCATTTAAGGCAATACATTTCCCTCTTAGCACTGCCTTTGCTGCATTCCATAAGTTTTGATACTTTGTGTTTTCATTTTCAAGTGCCTTGAGATATTTACTGATTTCTCTTGTAATTTCTTCCTTGACCCACCGGTTGTTTAAGAGTGTGTTGTTGAGCCTCCACGTATTTGTGAATTTTCTGGCACTCTGCCTATTATTGATTTCCAACTTCATTCCTTTATGATCTGAGAAAGTGTTTTGTATGATTTCAATCTTTTTAAATTTATTGAGACTTGCTTTGTGACTCAGCATATGGTCTATCCTTGAGAATGATCCATGAGCACTTCAAAAAAAAGGTGTATCCTGCTGTTGTGGGGTGTAATGTCCTATAATATCTGTTAAGTCTAGCTTATTTATTGTGTTATTCAAATTCTCTGTTTCTTTATTGATCCTCTGTCTAGATGTTCTGTCCATTGATGAGAGTGTGCAATTGAAGTCTCCAACTATTATGGTAGATGTGTCTATTTCTCTTTTCAGTGTTTGCCACATGTATTTTGGGGCATTCTGGCTCAATGCATAAATATTTATGATTGTTATGTCTTCTTGTTGAATTGTTCCTTTTATTAATAGATAGTGTCCTTCTTTGTCTCGTTTAGTTGTTTTACATTTGAAGTCTAATTTTTTGGATATTAGTATAGCTACTCCTGCTCTTTTCTGATTGTTATTTGCATGAAATATCTTTTCCCAACCTTTCACTTTCAACCTATGTTTATCCTTGGGTTTAAGATGTGTTTCCTGTAGACAGCATATAGATGGGTCCTGTTTTTTAATCCATTCTGCAACTCTATGTCTTTTGATTGGGGAGTTTAATCCATTAACATTTAGTGTTATTACTGTATGGGTAGTACTTTTTTCTACCATTTTGGCTTTTGGATTTTATATGTGAGATCTCATTTTCCTTCTTTTTACCTTTACTGATAGTCTTCATTTCTACACTCTTCTCCACACCTCTCTCTCTCCTGTCTTTTCATATATGTCTCTAGTGCTCCCTTTAGTATTTCTTGCAGAGCTGGTCTCTTGGTCACAAATTCTCTCAGTGATTTTTTGTCTGAGGATGTTTTAATTTCTCCCTCATTTTTGAAGGACAGTTTTTCTGGATATACAATTCTTGGTTGGCAGTTTTTCTCTTTTAGTAATTTAAATATATCATCCCACTGTCTTCTTGCTGCCATGGTTTCTGCTGAGAAATCTATGCATAGTTTTATTGGGCTTCCCTTGGATTGCTTTTCCTTTGCTGCTTTCAGGATTCTCTCTTTCTCTTTGACATCTGACATTCTGATTAGTAAGTGCCTTGGAACACGTCTATTTGGATCTATTCTCTTTGGGGTATGTTGCACCTCTTGGATCTGTAATTTTAAGTTTTTCATAAGAGTTGGAAATTTTCAGTGATAATTTCCTCCATTGGTTTTTCTCCTCCTTTTCCCTTCTCGTCTCCTCTGGGACACCCACAACATGTATATTCATGTGCTTCATATTGTCATTCAATTCCCTGAGTCCCTGCTCATATTTTTCCATTTATTTCCCTATATTTTCTTTTGCTTGTTAGATTTCAGATGTTCCATCATCCAGTTCACTAATCCTGTCTTCTGCCTCTTGAAATCTAACATTGTAGGTTTCCATTTTTTTTTCATCTCTTCTACTGTGCCTTTCATTCCCATAAGTTCTGTGATTTGTTTGTTCAGACTTTTGATTTCTTCTTTTTGTGCATTCCTTGCCTCCTGTATATCCTCCCTCAGTTCATTGATTTGATTTTTGATGAGGTTTTGCATGTCTGTTCTTATATTCTGAATTAATTGTTTCAACTCCTGTATCTCATTTGAATTGTTGGTTTGTTCCTTTGACTGTGCCATATCTTCAATTTTCCTAGTGTGGTTTGTTATTTTTTGCTGGTGTCTAGGCTTTTAATTGCCTTAATTAGTTTATTCCAGAGATTGTTTTCACTTCTTTTACCTAGGGTTTTCTCGCTGGATGGATTTGTTTTCTGTCTGTTCTCTCACATTCAACTCAGCTTTTTCTGGACCACTAGCTTATGTTTTGTTTAAGAGAGGAGAATTTTTCATTTCTTGTTTTCTTGTTTCTTGCCTGTATGGTGCCTGTATGGTGCCTTCTCCTGCACCCCTCACCCTTAGGAGGGTCTACTTAGGTATTATAGACCCCAGCTGGATTTTTCCAGACCAAACTGGCCTCCTGTCAGGAGGAAAGCATCACCTGCGTCAGTTTTCCCTGAGGGTGAGACCCAGCAGGTTGACTTTCCTGTGAAGTCTCTAGACTCTGTTTTTCTTATCCTGCCCAGTATGTGGCACTTGTCTGCCTGCAGGTCCCACCAGCATAAGATGATGTGGTGCCTTTAACTTTGGCAGACTCTTCCTGCTGGAGGTGTGGTGGAGACAGAGGAGAGGTTGTAGACTGGTTTAATGGCTTCTAATTACCAAGGCCTGGTGTCTGAATTCCTTGAGGGAGGGATTCCACCTGAGTTGGGACTCACCCCTCCTCTGAGGAAGGTACAGGCTCCAGACCAGCCCTCAAACAAGCTTGTTTCTGCCTATGCCTGGGGCAGTTGCAGCGTGAATTAGCCCTGTTGCTGTATCCAAAGGCAGTCAAGGCTTTGTAGAAACACAGCCACAAAAACCTCTGTTTCTTTTTTTTTTCTTCTTCTTCTTTTGTCAGTCCTGCTACCTTGGGGCCAGGGCAAAAATCTGCGACCTCCACTTTGACCAGGTTCACCTGAGCTGGTGCCTATTTTTAGTAGTCAGAATTTGTTAATTATTTCCACAATTGGTGTTTGGTTGCGCTCAGCCCCTGCTGCTGGTAAAGTCCCTTTCCTTTCCCCTCTGGGAAGCAGCCTGTGGGGTGGGGTGCCAGCCGCTGCGGCTTGGGGAACTCACTGTTCTGGGGGTGGCTCGTAGCTGGTCCAGCCGGTCCAGACTGAGGTACACTATGTGTCCGGTCACTGACATGGCCCCAGGAGCTGTTCTATACTGTTCATTTAGTAGCTATTCTAGAGGACGAACTAAATCACGTACCTTGCTAAGCTGCCATCTTGGCACCTCAGGTTATTGGAATTTTGATTGATACTGCATTGAATCTGTAGGTCAATTTTGGAAGAATGGACATCTTAACTACATTTAACCTTCCTATCCATGAGCGTGGAATCACTTTCCACCTATTTAGATCTTCTTTCATTTCTTTTAACAATGTTATGTAGTTCTCTGTGTACAAGTCCTTTACATCCCTAGTTGGGTTCATTCCTAAGTACTTGATTTTTTTTTTAACTTTTTTTATTGTATGGTATAACATATATACAAAGCAAAAAATAAAAAAGAAATAGTTTTCAAAGCACTCTTCAAAAAGTGGTTACAGGATAGATCCCAGAGTTTGTCATGGACTACCATATCACCCTCTCATATTTTTCTTCTAGTTGCTCCAGAATATGGGAGGCTAGAGGGCTTAAATACTTTTTTATCATCACAATTGAATTTTTTCCTTCTTTTTTTTGAACAATAACATATACACACAAAAGCTGTAAATTTCCAAGCACAGCATCACAATTAGTTGTAGAACGTATTTCAGACTTTGACTTGGGTTACAATTTCACAATTTTAGTTTACTTCTACCTGCTGTACTTGATCCTTTTAGTTTCATTTTGAGTGGAATTTTTTTCCTTAATTAACTCCTTAGTTAGGTTATTGTTTGTGCATAGAAACATTGCTGATTTTTGCACATTAATTTTATAACCTGCCACCTTGCTGAATTTGTTTATTAGCTCAAGTACTCTGTTGTAGATTTCTCAGGATTTTCCAAAGATAGTATTACATCATCTGTAAATAATGAAAGTTTTACACATTCCTTTCCAATTTGGATGTCTTTTATTTATTTTCTTTTTCCTGCCTGATTTCTCTAACTAGAACTTCTAGTACAATGTTGAACAATTGTGGTGAGACAGCATCCTTGTCTCATTTCTGATCTTAGGGGGAAAGCTTGCAGTCTCTCACCATTGAGTATGATATTCGCTATGGATTTTTCATATATGCCTTTTATCATGTTGAGGAAGTTACCTTTGATTCCTACCTTTTGAAAGTGTTTTTATCAGAAAAGGATGTTGAATTTTGTCAAATGCTTTTTTCAGTGTCAATCGAGATCATGATACGATTTTTCCCTTTTAATGTGCTCTATTACATTAACTGATAGTATTATACTCTTATTCTGGCACTAAAGCCACACCTCAAGTTTGAAGCTATCTAGCAAATGTCTCTAAAATAGAGTAGAGTTTTGTTTTAGAGATAGCTAAAAGTCATATAGCACAAAATCTAGTCCATACAATAAGCAATCAACCTGAGAAATGCCAGCTTGAATTTTTTAAAAAGTTGGCTAAACTTCCTGGAGACATTCTGTAGCATTTACTGGTGTTAAAAGAAAAACTTTTCATGCAGTTTAGGATGTCACAGCTTTATTGAGCAAATCATGAATCGGGCAGCATCCCACCCAGAAAGTAGAAGCAAGTGCTGCTGACTGAGAGAGTGTAAAGGGGAAGCTTATATAGAGCTTAGAACATGGAAGCAAGTATGGCAGTGTTCTGATTGGCTGACGTTAAGTTTCCATTTTACATAGGGGGTCTTACAGATTGGGGAGCAGATATACATTCGTTAGTACGGTATATTCAGTCTGATAAACTGTCTCTCCTTGACCAATACTGGTTTATCACCAGGTGTTGCTTATTTGCAGTTCTGTAGAGTGCATTCCATTGTTCAATTTTTTTCAGAAAGCCCTTGCAGGTCAATGTTTTTTGTTTTTTTTTTTTTGGAAAAGTGTTTCTTGGAAAGGGGTCTGTTCTAGTTTGCTAGCTGCCGGAATGCAACACACCAGAGATGGATTGGCTTTTTTTTTTTTTTTTTAATTTGCATATGGGCAGGAGGCACCAGGGATCGAACTCCAGACCTCCAGCACGGCAGGTCAGAGCTCTGCCTGCTGAGCCACGGCAGCCGCCCGATGGATTGGCTTTTAATAAAAGGGGATTTATTTTGTTGGTTCTTCAGAGGAAAGGCAGCTAACTTTCCACTGAGGCTCTTTCTTACGTGGAAGGCACAGGATGGTCTCTGCTGGTCTTCTTTCCAGGCCCTTGGGTTCCAACAACTTTCCCCAGGGTGACTTCTTTCTCCATCTCCAAAGGCCTGGGCTGAGCT
>PVIY010030143.1:0-31275 GCA_004026745.1 Myrmecophaga tridactyla
AATATCAACATGCAGAAATTGGTTGTGTTTCTATGCACTAGTAATTAGCATTCTAAAGAGGAAGTCAAGAAATAATTCCATTTACCATAGCAACTAAAAGAATCAATTATCTAGGAATAAATTTAACCAAGGATGTACAGGACTTACACATAGAAAACTACAAAACACTGTTAAAAGAAATCATAGAAGACCAAAATACATGAAAAGGCATTCCAGGTTCATGGATTGGAAGACTAAATATCATAAAGATGTCAATTCTTCCCAAAATGATTTATAGATTCAACACAATCTCAATAAAAATTCTAACAGCCTACTTTGCAAAAATGGAAAAGCCAATTATCAAATTTATTTGGAAGCGTAGGGGGCCCAAAATAGCCAAAAACATCTTGAAAAACTGAACAAAGTTAGAGGACTCACACTTCCTGACTTTAAAGCACATTACAAAGCTATGATGGTCAAAACACCCCAGAACCAGCACAAGGTTAGATATATGGACTAACAGAACTGAATTGAGTTCAGAAATAGACCCTCGTACCTATGGCTAATTGATTTTTGATAAGGCTGCCAAGTCCACTCAATTGGGGAAGAAAAGTCTCCAACAAATGGTGTTGTGAGAACTGGATATCCATATGAAAAAGAATGCAAAATGATCCTAATCTTATACTACATACAAAAATTAACTCAAATGGAGCAAAGACCTAAATATAAGAACCAGGACTATAAAACTCCTGGAAGAAAATATAGGGAAGCATCCTCAGGATCTCGTGTTAGGCAATGGTTTCCTAGACTTGACATTTAAAGGACAAGCAACGAAAGAAAAAATAGATAAATGGGACCTCCTCAAAATAAAAAATTTCTGTGCATTAAAGGACTTTGTCACAAATATGAAAAGACAACATACTCAATGGGTGAAAATATTTGGAAACCACATATCCAATAAGGGTTTAATATCCAGAATATATATGGAAATCTTTCAACTCAACAACAACAAAAAACAATTTTAAAAAATGGGCAAGGGAAGCACGGGGAGGCCCGTGGCGGTGCAGAAAGAAGCCAAGGAAGGTAGAGACACCTTGGGCCACCTGCACCGCACACAGGACCCGGTGCCTAAGGCCATGGGCGGCAACATGCAGTAGCTAAACCATCTGGGCATGCAGCAGTTCTCAGCCCTGACAAGTGCTTTTGCAACTTCTCAGCTGGGCCAAAAGAGGTGGAAAGGTTTCTGGCTCAGCTCTCTGAATTTGCCACCACCAATCAGATGAGTCTTGGCCCCCTCCTTCTGGTCTAAATTGTGCCTTGAAGAAGAGTCTCACAGCTGAGCAGGTCTGGGCTGATTTCATAACTCTGGGTCTTAGTGAGGACACAGCTGCTTACTTTTTTTGAAAAGTGAAGCAGAAATTGTCCCACCGTTGCTCAATGGGCCTTAGGTCAGACTCTGAGGATTAACCAGTTTATAGGTATGGAGTGAAAATTTGGAGTGACATCTGGGAGCAGCAAACTGGAGAAAGTGGGAAGTATTTTTTACAATTAAAGTTGGTTGTTAATAAAGGAAACCAAACTGAAAATTTGTATATAGAATTAACCTTGCCTCAGTTCTACCACTTCCTACATAAGATGGAGTCAGTCAGAACCAGCACGGAGTGTTTCAGTTGATTTCTGTCTCCCTACATCTCTACCTTGCCCCCTTTCCTTCCCTGGATGACAGCTCTGAGAGGCACTTCACTTTTAGACCTTCTGGGTTTTCCATCTTACCTCCCTTGGTTCTTGGGCACCCAGGTATAAATGTTTTGGGAACAGGGGGTGGATAATGATGACAAAAAATATCAATAGGATTAAGTATTTTTAAAAGCCCTATACAGTCACCTGTAAACTCCACTATTAAGGGAACCATCACCTAAGTCCCAGATACTTTTTAGCTATTCAAATAAGCTATTGCTTCCCTGATTAAGGAAAGAAAATAAGTTGAGTCATTTTGACACCTCACCATGAAAGCTGCAGAGTAAGCAAATAGTGTCATCACCAGCAATACACACAGACCACCCTCACCCCACCCCCCAACACAGTAAAGCAAGAGCTCATTAATGGCTGAGGAAGAGGCAGCCTTTATGTGAATGGCACCTATGGAGAGCCCCAGCGATTTTACACACTTTGTATTTGTGGCGGTGGTGAATTGATGATGTGTTTTTGTTTTTTGATTATCTGTTTTTAATGGGACATCTGTGTACTATACCTGGTTGTTCTTTTCTCAAAAAAACTGAGACAAAACTCTGTCCCCAGTTCTGGGTTTGCCCCATTGTGTTATAATAAGGCAGGACTTTTGAGGCTAGTTTAGTTTGTTTTGGTTGAAGCTGACCTTCTCTGTTGGTAAGTTCTGAAAAAACTTTTTCTCTGTTGGTACGGCTCTGATAAAAAGGTCTGAATCCAGTTGTCTTTATTATGAATAGAAGAGTCATATGCCTTGCAAAAAAAAAAAAAAGGGCAAAAGACTTGAAAAGACATTTCTCCAAAAAAGGATGTACAAATCGTTAAAAAGCACATGAAAGATGTTCAACATCACTAGCCATTAGGGAAATGCAAATTCAAATCACAAGATATTTTGCACCCACTAGAATGGCTACTATTAAGGAAATGGAAAATACAAGTGTTAGATAGGATGTGGAGAAATAGAAACACTCATTCATTGCTGATGGGAATGTAAAATGATGCAGCCACTGTGGAAGACAGTTTGGCAGTTCCTCGGAAATACCTGGCCATCCCACTTATAGGTATATACCCAAAAAAACTGAAAGCAGGGACTCAAAGAGATATTTGCACACCAATGTTCATAGTGGCATTATTCCCAGTTGCCAAAAGATGGAGCAACCCAAGTGTCAATCGATTGATGAATGGATAAACAAAATGTGGTATACACATACAATGGAACATTATTCAGATGTAAAAAGAAATGAAGTCCTGATGCATGTAACATCACGAATGAACCTTGAGGACATTGTGTTGAGTGAAATAAGCCAGGCACAAAAGGACAAATATTGTATGATCTCACTGATATGAACCACTTATAATAACCAAAAGCACAGAGTTAGAATCTAGAATACAGTTACTAGGTACTAGGTAATAGGGAACTGATGCTTAATTTGTACAGAATATCTATTTAAGTTGAATATAAAGGTTTGGAAATGGATGATGGTGACAGTAGCACTGAATTATGTATGTGAATGTGGTTGAAAGAGGAAGTTTTGGGTTGTATATGCTACTAGACTGAAAGTTAGAAGATAAAACATGGGTATGCATAATACAGTGAACCCTGTTGTGGACAATGGACTGGAGTTAAAGGTAAATGTAAATAATGTTATTTCATGAATTATAGCAAATGTATGACACTAATATAAAGTTAATAATAGGGTGATATATGGGGAAAATACACCTAATGTAAATTGGGGACTATAGTTAATAGTATTATTTTAATATTCTTCCATCATTTTTAACAAAGGTACCACACTAATGCAAAATGTTAGCAATGGGGGTGGTATATGGGGATATTGTCATTTTTACACAACTTGTCTATAAACCTACCACTTCTTTAATTTTTAAAAATAACAATAATACATTTTTAAAAGATGTAATATTTTATACTCATTTATAAACAGGAAAACTAAAACTCATTTTCTAAATGGAATATTAAAACTCAGAGAGGCTAAGTGACTGCTAATTAATGGTAGATTTGAGATTAGCACTGAGGTTTCCTGATTCATATGACCATTGCTTTTCCATGACAAGACCAAGGAATCACTTTATGGTATAGACTTTTTTTCCCCTGTTTTGACCCAGAGAGGAATAAAAAAAATGAGAAAGCTTAAAGAAGCATTTAAAAAATCAGGATGGTAAGAGTAAAGTTATCCTGGAAAGAGGTGATCAGAGGTTGGGATTAGCAGAATACAGGAAAAGACAGGTCTTTTCCTTTTCCTTACTTTAAGGCAATTAGAGTAAGTAGGAAATCAAAGGCTTTTGTTACTAGTATTTAGGCAAATATACTTAACAAGTAAGCTTTTTGAAATCCGTGGCCAAATCAGAATTTAGAAAGTGAGGACTTTTAACCACCATGTAAAAGTTTATGTGAAACAAAAGGTATTTTTTTTTTATACTTAACTTGGTAGGGGTAAAAAATAAAACGAAACAAAATGTCAGCTAGGGTGCTTGCTCTTAGTCCAACTCCAGGGCCTATGAAGACCAAAGGCCACCCCCTTGGTTTTTGTGACTTGTCTTAAGGGGCTTCTGTTTTCTTGTCCTTCGAGACCCCTGATATCTTGTTTCCATGTATAAACTGAGTAGACTTTACTGTAGAGATGGAAGGAGGCGTTTGCATCCCAGCAAGAGCAAATAAGTTCAATTGGTAAGAGTGATGTCACTAACAGTGTCCTGGGCCACACTAGGGCATTTTGCTGGTCCCTCTCCCCAATCTAATCTCAGCTTCTCTCCAGATCTTGCTGGCTTCTCTCTCCTATTCTTACATCTTTCCTCCCCACTCCCTCTCCTCCTAATCTCAAGCTGAGCAAGTTTTCCCCTCCTCTGAGTCTTTAGTGCCTTCTCACTCCCATGCCTCAAGATCTCATCCCTTACAAGTAAGCTTATCAGTGGTGGGGCCAGCAGTTTAGATTTTCAAAATACATTTTTCATGTCTTTATACAAGATTGGAAATCTTTCAAGTTTAAGATGGTGTGATGGTTTGAAGATGTATGTACTCCAGAAGATGTATGTTTAGGAGAGATCAGTTCATCTTTCCTGGTGGGTGTAGACCTATTGTGGGTGGGGCCTTTTGATTAGGTTCAATTGCAGCATGTCCCAGGTGGGTCTTAATCCTCTTATTGTAGCCCTTTATAAAAGAAGCTGAGAGAGAAAAGCCAGAGCAGCAAGGAGAGAAGCTGAGAGACAAGGACACACACAGAAGCTCAGAGAGGAAGCCACTGAAGCCAGAAGCCGATGCAACAAAACCCAGGAGAGAAAGGAAAGACCAGTACTTGTCACCATGTGCCTGGCCATGTAAAAGAGGAGCTGAGGATCGCCAGTAGCTGGTCTTTGGGGAGAAAGCATTGCCTGTTAATGCCTTGATTTGGCCATTTTCAAGGTCTAAGAACTGTAAGCTTGTAAGTTAATAAATCCCCATTGGAAAAGCCAATCCTTTTCTGGTATATTGCATTTCATCAGCTTTAACAAACCAAAACAGATGGTAACTGCTTATATATTTTTTATTCTTTTGTTCTGCATGGAATTTTACTATAATAACTAAAAGTAATAGGGATTTCCTGATATTTATATAATTGTGATAAGCAAGCTTCAAAATTGAAGTACACAAGTAATCAGATCTAGATTTTATTCTCATCTTCTAGCAATTATTCACATCAAAAAGTCAGCTTAATTTAAGCAGCTATAACTAGCTAGCAGCTGGTAGTCACCTCTAGAATTGAAAGCACAAGAAATCAGGTCCCTTTTAGAGGTTGGCTTCCTCTTTACAGAGAACTCTCAGGGCCTTACACCCTCAGTCTTGAAGAGATGCCCTAAGGGATATTTGTGTACCCTTTTTGCACTCTCATGCTTTTTTTCTCTTCCAAGTCTTTCCACTTAGCAAAGCTTTAATTTCTCTAAGTTTCACATGCCTCCTTCCCTATTATGGGAGCAAGTAATATTCAAGTGCTTAAGTCTCAGCCACCTCCTATTAGGGCCTATATATATGTCACTATCACCTATCTCACCTGCTCATTTGTTTCTCTAATTCCTCCTCAAATCTTCCTAGATAAATTTGTCTAAAAGATGTGAGAACTTTCTATCAAATGAATACCTGATTTCCTCCATTGGAATCATACCTGGGCTGAGTCTTCCATAACAAATGATCTCTACAGCTGAAGGAGTCAGAATTTTACTACCTTAGGTCCCTAATGGACTTTCCTCACTCCCCATTTCCTCTCCCCCCAGGCCCCAAATGCAGCATTTCTTAATTTTCACAATCATCTTGCATAACTCAGGCAGTTATTTATTTCCTCTGAGGTATGTGGCCTATAATGAGGGCAAACTGCCATTGTGTGGATAGGGGGCCTTAGCCAGACACAATCTTGTGGCTCAAACAGCCAAGGCTATCATAATAGATCGCAGCATAACATTTGGGGGAGGGGGTGATTATACCTTATGCTCTTTATCAAAACCACTAAACATAAATAGTGATTATAATTAGTATACTTACAAAAACAATACAAACAGATACAATCAAGCACTATACTTCATTTTCTAATAACTAATTGATCTTAATTATTGCTTACTTTACTCAGGTTTCCTTTTCAGTCTTAGTCCAACTTTTTAACTTATAATGAAATTTTAACTTAGGTAAGCCCTTCTAGTAGTGTTTAATGGATAGTTAATGCCAAAACTTCAGGGGGGTAGTTTGAGGGAAGATTGTAGAGTAGGAAGTTCCAGGAATCAGTCCCTCCACTGAAACAGCTATTGAACTGGTAGGAACTGTCTGAATCAGCTATTTTGAAACTCTGGAGTCTAGTGGAACACTGGGCAGCACTAAGGAAAGATCTGGATGGAGACACTGGTAAATTGTGGTGAATATCAGTGAATTTCACCGTCTGTGTAACTGCTATCCCACATCCCAGCTGTATGGCAGGCAGCAGTGGGAACTGCAGCCTGGGCTCCTGATGCAACTTGCAGGTGCCAGCATGGGCCTTAAGGACCTAGTCCTCCAAAATCCAGGTGTGTGTGGACTGATCACTGATCACTGATCACTGATTTTGATCAGCTACTTCAGATCACTGGTAGGCTGAGGGTGGTCATTGTTCCAGTACCCCTCAGGGAAAAGGGGCAGAGGAGTCTTAAAAAGGTGGTACCTTTTTTTCTTCTTCTTCCTTTTTTCTATCTGTTCCCCACTTGGGAGCAAAAATAGCTGAGAAAAGTCACAAATAGATGGCTCCAGCCCTTAACAACAACAAAAACCTGGCAATTCCCAGAGTTATAACAGCATAATACTCAGAATGTCCAATTCTCAACAACAACAAAAATTCCAAAATACATAAAGAAACAATAAATTACGGCCCATTCACAGGAAATAAAATGAGTTTCACAGAAACCATCCCTGAAAAAGCACATCCATTGGAACTACTAGTCAAACACTTTAAATCAACCATCTTAAATACGTTCACTGAGCTAAACGAAGCATATGCAAAGAACTAAAGGGAATTTAAAGGGAACGTTGAAAACATCTGAACAAAGTAAAGAGCTGAAAATTATAAAAAGAACCAAATAGTAATTTTGGAGCTGTAGAGTAATTAAAATGAAAATTTCATTAGAGGGGGTGGCTGCCGTGACTCAGCAGGCAGAGCTCCGACCTGCCGTGCTGGAGGTCTGGAGTTCGATCCCTGGTGCCTCCTGCCCATATGCAAATTAAAAAAACAAAAACAAAAACAAAATTTCATTAGATAAATTCAATAGCAGAGTAATTAAAATGAAAAATTCATTAGCTGTATTCAATAGCAAATTTGAACAGGCAGAAGAATGAACCAGCAAACTTGACACCGATTGAAATTATCCAGTTTGAGGAGCAGAAAGAAGAAATAATGAAAGAAAATGAACAGAGCTTGAGGAACCTATGGGATACCATTAAGCATACCAATGCAAACATCATTGGAGTCCTAGAAGGAAAAGAGAGAAAAAAAGAGCAGAAAAAGTATTTGAAGAAATAATGGCCCCAAACTTCCAAAATCTGATGAAAGACATGAAAAGATGCACCCAGGAAGCTCAACAAATTCCAAGCAGTATAGACTCTAAGAGATCTGCATGAAGACACGTTATAGTGAAATGATCAAAATCTAAAGACAAAGAGGATTTTGAAAGCAGCAAGAGCGAAGCAATTTGTCAAATACTAGGGATCCCCAATAAGCGTAACAGTAGATGTCTTATCAGAAACCATGGTGGCCAGAAGACAGTGGGATGGCATATTTTAAAGTCCTTAAAGAAAAACTGTCAACCAAGAATTATGTATCTGGCAAAATTATCTTTTGAAAAGGAAAGATATTAAGAAATTAAGACTTTACAGATAAACAAAAGCTGAAAGAGTTTGTTACCAGAAGATCTGCTTTATAAGAAATGCTAGGGAGCCTTTTAGGCTGAAATAAAAGGACACTAGACAGTAACTCAAAGCCATAAGAAGAAATAAAGAACACCAGTAAAGGTGATTGATTACCTAGAAAAATATAAAATCCCATCCTATTGTATTTTTGGTTTGTAATTTCTTTTTTCCAACTTGTATGACTTAATGGGCAAATGTATAAAATAACACTTTAAATCTATGTTAATGGACACATACTGTATAAAGATGTAGTCTGAGACAGTAACAATATAAATGTGGATGGATAGAAATATATAGGAATAGGAAGTTTGTATACTACTACTTGGTTGGTACTAGTCAAACTAGGTTGTTATTAGTTTAAGATGTTAATTGTAATTACAAGGTTAATCACTAAGAAAACAGCTAAAAATATGCAGAAAGCCAATTCATAGAGACAGAAAGTAGAATAGTGGTTACCAGGGGTGGGGGGTGGAAAATGGTGAATCATTGCTAAATGAGTATGAGTTTTGGTTTGGTGTGCTGGTTTGAAACTGTTATATACCCCAGAAAAGCCATGTTCTTTATCCTAATCCAATCCTGTGGGATAGACTTATTGTTGGGTGGAGTCTTTTTCATTAAGTTGTTTCTATGGAGATGTGGTTCACCCAATTGTGGGTGGAAACTTTTGATTAGGTGGTTTCCATGGAGATGTGTCTCCCCACCATTCAAGGTGGGTCTTAATCTAATTACTAGAGACCTTTAAGAGGGAACCATTTTTGAAAAAGCTTAGAGCTAACACACACACAGAGACGGTTGGAGATTCGGAAAGAAAAGGCCCCCAGCAAAGCTGTTTGAAACCAGAAGCCAAAGGATCAGCAGACTCCAGCTGACAGGTGTTCAGGAAGCCATTGGCCTTTCTTGAGTCAAGGTATTTTCTCTGGGTGTCTTACTTTGGACATTTTTATGGCCTTAGAACTGTAAACTTGTAACTTAATAAATCCCCCTTATAAAGCCAACCCATTTCTGGTGTATTGAATTCCAGCAGCATTAGCAAACTGAATCAGTTTGGGATGATGAAAATAGTCTAGAAATAGTGATGTTAGTTACACAGTGTTGTTAATGTACCTAATGTCAAAGAATTGTCCACTTAGAATGGTTAAAATTATTTTAATTTTATGTATAGTTTACCACGATTAAAGTTAAATTAATTATTTTTAAAAAGGCATGGGAATGGCTTCTATTTAGCCTTAGATTTTTTTTTAAGCAAGAGAAATTTATAACTTATGATAATTTGTTTAGTATACATCACCATCAATTTTTATTGTTCTTCATATTCCCAATTCTTTCCTGGATTTCTCTTCTACTCCTAGCGGGGGGTGGGGGGTGGGGGGGTGGAGGGTAGGAAAACCAGGCAGAAACATGCCATAATGGTCCATGTGATAAGCCTCCCAGAGTTATTTTTCTCAATTAATGGTTTCACTGACAATTTTACTGCTTTGCTCTAAGCTTTTCTATTCCCTTGTGCATCTGTACAAATGCCTATAATAAGCCTCAACAAAATTAGCCCCTCAGAACACAGACTGCCCTATTTTAAGAAGCCCATATCTCTTTTTTTCAGAACATAACACTTGAAAATACATTTAAACTGAAAGTAATAGAGCTTTGAAGAAGAGCTATAACAGTGATTTATTTGTGAGTACATACTTATTCCTCTCCCACTTGACATCCATTCTATATTAATTTTCCTTGAGTGTGTACCCTCAGTTTTTTCCCTAAATCCCTTCTACTAATACAAATTATTCATTCCATGCTCATTTCCTTCTATTTTGCTCCAAAGACTCTCAAATGTGCTGAAAGGGATCCACCTGAGTACCAAACCACAATTTGGGAAACTCTGCTATGAAATGATAATGCTTCCTATCCACAATTACTGACTTTCTTAGACAATTAGCTGTTTTTGAATTAGGGAAAGAAGAGTTCTTAATTATTTTTTCTGAATTTATTTTAAATGTACTTTAAAATCATGTCCTACTGACAGCAAAAGAGCTATTGAAAGCTGACTTTCTTAGGTCATTGGAATCTACACTGCATAAATAAGCAATTTCTGGTAGGAACTCCTCCTCTAAAAGGAATCATAGCAGAAGAAAGAACTAATGATAATATTACTCCCTTTATATTATATATTCTTTCAGTCTTCAAAGAAGTTTCATATACATCATTTCATCCAGTCTTTTTTTTTTTTTTAAAAAAAAAAAACAGATAAGCAAACAGGCTCAGAGAGATTAAATAAAGGGCTTCATCAAGATCAAACAGCTGGTCAGTCAGTGTCAGAGACCAGGATTTGAACTACCATCTGATAATTCTGACTGAAAAAGAAAATTCAATTTTGCAAATAGATTCGTGAGTCAGAGATTTTCATTAATTTTATAGTGGTGAATCTTTTATAAGCAACACTTACCAGTGACTGTGCTTTTCTTAGCTTAGATCTGTCCTGTAATTTATTTTTCTTATCATGTGACTTTCGGTTGAAATCTGAGGTCATTTCATTTCTTCTCCTTCTTCTGTAAAGTGAAAAGCATTGGAAAATTATAAACTGTCATTTAAAAATTTTTGGTGGTTTGCAGAGCTATTTGTCTGTTTGATTTTGTTTCTACGATTTAAAAGATCGATTTTCGATGCAAATGTTCTAAGAAATGATGAATATGCAACTATGTGATAATATTAAGAATTACTGATTGTATATGTAGAATGGAATGATATCTTAATGTTCTTTTGTTAAGTTTTTTAATTAATAAAAAAAGTTTATAAAAAAAAGATCGATTTTACTTAACTGGAAACAACTCAATATCCATCAATACAGATATTGAAAAATTTCATATATAGACCTGGTTGAATAAACTGGCACATCCACATGATGAAGTACTATGAACTGTATAAAGGAATGAAGAAAATTTCTAAATATGACTGTAAAGTGATATCCATTATATATAGAACAAGAGAAAAGAAAGCTAGAGAAAAGTGGTATGTATTATGTACTATCATTATTTCAAAACAGTTATAAAATATATAGAAATTTGCTTATATTCTGTAAAATGGAGGATTTAATTCATAAAATTTTGAAAAATGGTTATCTATAAGTAGTATTTCCATGTGCCCAGATCAGGAACAGGGAACAGTAGAGAGGAATAGGGATAGACACTAGACTTCTCTAAATATCCTTGTTTTGTATATTTGACTTTGAAATCACCTGATTTTTTTCCCTCAAAATTATAAGATAACATGAAGAAAAAAAAATCCCTAAACTGTAAAAGCAAAATAAAACAAACAATCTTGTCTATTGAGTTGGTGGCTTCACCTCACAGAGAAAAATTATTTTCAGGTGTCAAACTGGCTAGGATATAATGTCCAGTTGTTTGGTCAAGCAAGCATTGGTCTGAATGTTATTGTGAGGGTATTTCATGGATTTATATCACTAGTCAGTTGATTGCATTTATGGCTGATTATATCCACAATCAACAAAGGAGATTGCCTTCAGCAATGAGAGATGTCTTATCCAATCAGTTGGATGATTTCAACAGCTAGAAAAACAGATTTTCTATCTCTGCTTTAGCCAGCCAGCTGCTCCTAGGGAAATCACTGAAATCTTCATCAGAGTTCCCAACATGTGGCCTGTCCTACGGAGTTCAGACTTGCCAAATCCCACTGTCACATGAGCCAATTCCTACAGTAAATCTCATATTTACATACATACGTACGTATATATTCTGTTAGTTATGATTCTCTGGAGAATCCTGAGTAGTATACTGGTTCATCACCTGTTTTGTAAATACAGATTTGTTGGAACACAGTTATGCTTATTTTTTTGCATATTGTCTGTGCTGGTTTGAATCTGTTATATACGCCAGAAAAACCTTGGTTCTTTTAATCCAATCTTGTGGGGGCAGGTCTATTGTTTGATGGGACCTTTGATTAGGCTATTTCCTTGGAGATGTGACCCTGCCCCTTCAAGACGCGTCTTAATCACTTGTTGGAGTCCTTTAAGGGAGAGCCAAGACCTCTCTCTCTAAGCCAATTCTGCAGGTAAACTCACTGCCCTCCCTACTACCTGGGACATGACTCCTAGGGGTGTAAATCTCCCTGTCAACATGGGATAGAAATCCCGGGATAAGCCAGGACCTGGTCTCAAGGGATGGAGAAAGTCTTCTTGACTAAAAGGGGAAAAAGAGAAATGAGAAAAAATAAAGTTTCAGTGTTTTGCTGAGAGATTTCAAACAGAGTTAAGAGGTTATCCTGAAGGTTATTCTTATGCATTATATAGATATTCCTTTTTAGTTTATGGTATATTGGAATGGCTGAAGGGAAATACCAGAAACTGTTCAGCTGTGTTCCAGTAGTCTTGAGTCCTAAAGATGATCATATAAAGATATAACTTTTACAATGTGACTGTAGGATTGTGAAAACCTTGTGTCTATCGACTCTTTTTTTCCAGGGTATGGACAATTGAGTAAAAAAATATGGATAAAAATAAATTAATTAATTGAGGGAACAAAGGGTAAGATAAATTGGGTAGATGGAAATACTAGTGGTCAATGAGAGGGAGGGGTATGGGGTATGGTATGTATGAGTTTTTCTTTTTATTTCTTTGTCTGGAGTGATGCAAATGTTCTAAAAAATGATCATGGTGATGAATACACAACTATGTGATGATATTGAGCCACTGACTGTACACTATTATGGAATGTTTGTGTGTGAAGATCTGTCAATACAAATTTTTTTTAGAAAAAAGAGAGAGAGCCAAGAGAAACTAGGAAAGAAAATGCCCCAGGGAGAAGAAAGAAGCCATTTTTTCTGGATGAAATGAGAGAGCCATTTTGAAACTAGAAGCCAGGAAAGAAGAATGAGCAGACATCGCCACATGACTTCCTATGTGACAGAGGAACCCCAGATGCCAGCTGCTTTTCCTCTGAGAAGGTATCTTCCTCTTGGTACCTTAATTTTGGACATTTTCATGGCCTTAAAACTGTAAATGTGTAACCTAGTAAATCCCCTTTGAAAAAGCCAATCCATTTCTGGTATATTGCATTCTAACCATTAGCAAACCAAAGCATTGTCTGTAGCTGTTTTTGCACTATAATGGTAGATGTGAAGAGCTGCAATAAAGACCATGTGATCTGCAAAGCTGAAAATATTTGCCATCTGGCCCTTTATAGAAAAACGTTATATAAAATAATGGATCTAGGCAATGTTCATCAATGGTCACCAACATCGCAAAAAGAGAAACAACCAGAAAGTTCATCCCTCATGATGGAAATACTTAACTCCATTCATTATATACATAAGCCTCTAGATCTGACATTCAGAATGGCAGTACAGAAGACAGGGGAACATGCTAACCTGCATGTTGGGGGTACAATCAGCAAAATCCAGAATGTGAGAGACTCTACAGGATAAACGCCCTGATTTCTTCAAGAAATACATTGCGGGGGGGGGGGGGCGGAGAGAAGGGAAACATATGGATTAAGAAAGGCTTAAGTACTTTGGTTGGCAGAATCTGGGGAAGGAATGGCAAGCACCATGTCTGGCTGTGAAGGTGGCAAGAAGCCCCTGAAGGAGCCCAAGAAGTAGGCCAAGGAAATGGATGAGGAATATCAGGCTTTCAAGGAGAAACAGAAAGAAGAGTAGAAGAAATGTGAGTTAAAGCAAAAAGCCATGGGAAAGAGCCTCCTGGCCACCAGTGGAATTAAGAAATCTGGCACAAAGTAAGCTGCTCCTTGTGCCTAAGCCAAGGTGAAACTTGCTTCCATTCTTGTTTAAACATCTGGACGCTCTGCTATAACATTTGTTGCCACTACTGTGTCTAGAATGAAGTTTTGTTTTGGAGCTTATTATACATTTACGAATCAACTTTCGAAGAAAAAGACGTAATGTATCGACCGAATGCAATATGTAGACCTTGTTTGGAATCGCATTAAACAAATCATTAAAAAAAATAAAAAACTTATGTGACATTCAAGGAAACCTGAAAACTGACACGACATTTTTTCATATTAAAGAATAATTTTAATAGTTTTAGATGTGATAATGGTATTGTTATGTGTTATAGTTAGGTTCAGATGTCAACTTGGCCAGTGATGGTGCCCAGTGGTTCTGTTGCTGTGGACTTAAATCATCAGTATGTGGAATTCATCCATGGCTGGTTACATCTGCAGTTGGCTAAGGGAGTCCTTCTGCAATGAGTGACATTTACTTTATTAACTGGAGGCTTAAAAGAGAGAAGTCAGAAGAGAGCTTAGCAGCTGTTTGAAACAAGAAGCCAGGAGAGAGGGCCAGCAGACATCCCTGTGTGCCTTTCCATGTGACAGAGAAACCCAGAGGAAAACAAACTGCCTTTCCTCTGAGGAACTGTAAATTTGTAACTAAATAAATCCTTATTTTTTAAAGATGTTCATTGGTATATTTATGAATGAAATAATATGACATTTGGATTTGTCTGATAAATAATTCAGGGAAAGGGCAAACTTAGTGGAGACATAAATGAAACAAGAATGGTTATGATTTGAAAACTGTTGATGCTGGATGATGATTACAAGGAGTTCGTTTTACCCCTCTCTACTTTTGTATATAAGAATTTTCATTATAAAAAGTTCTATTAAAATTTTCTCTCAATAATGTTCTATAATTTTCTGTGTAAAAAAACCTTGTGCCTTACAAGTTTTTATTGAATTTGCTCTAAGTATTTTATGCATTTTAGCACTATTGGATATTTAATTGCCTTCTAGTTTCATTTTCTAATAGTTTTTTTTCAGAAAATATAACAATACAATAAAAATGCAATTATTTTTGTATATTAAGTTCACATCCTGTCTCCTTACTTAATTTACTTATTAATTCTAGCAGTTTGGTAGATTCTTGCCATCTGCAAATAGAAACCTCTTTACTTCTTCCTTTTTGATGTTTTTCTCTCTTTTTATTTTCCTTGCCTCATTGTAATGGTGAGGATTTACAGTACGATGTTGAATAGACATGGAGAATTTAAGTATCCTTGCCTTGTTCCCAAACTCAGGAGGAAAGTGTTCAATACTTCACCATATGTATAATGTAAGTTGTAGGTTTTTTATAAGTTCACTTTATCAGATGGAAGAAGTTTCTTTGTATTCCTAATTTTCTAATTTTTTTAATTAAACAAATGAATTTTGTCAAATGTTTTTACATCTTTTGAAATGATTGTTTTTTTCTCTTTTATTCTATTAATATGGTGAATTATCTTGACTTTTCAAAAGTCAAACCAACTTTGCATTCCTGAAATAAACCACACTTGATAGTGACATATTATGTTTTTTATATATTCCTGGGTTTGATTTGCTAAATTTTATTGAAGATTTTTGTATCTATTTTCATGCAGTATATTAGTATGTTGTTTCTTTTCCTATAATATCTTTGTTTGTTTTTAGTATCTCTCAGATCTTTATAATAAATAAAATATTATTTATTTTAGTAATAAAATGAGTTATGAGGAAATCTTCAACATCTATTTTCTGAAAAAGTTGTGCAAACTTGTGTCATTTCTTGACCAACAAAGCTATTTAGTTCTGCAGTTTTCTTTTTGGGAAGGTTTTTAACAATGAATCCAATTAATTTATTAGATAAAGGGCTATGTTTTATCTATTTCTTTTTGAGTAAGCTTTACTAATTTGCAGTTTTCCAGAAATTTATTTAATCTAAATTGTTGAGTTTATTGATAAAATTTTTAATAATTTCTCTTATTTTCCTTTTCATGTCTATTAGATTTGTAGTGATATTCTTCATATTATTCCCGATAGTGGTGTTCTCTTAATCTCTCTCTTTTTTTTGGGGGGGGGTTCATCTATCAATTTGGTAGATCCATTTAAAGATCTAACTTTGGTTTTGAAATTTTGTTTATTATTTGTCTGTTTTCTGTTTCATTATCTCTGTTCCTTATTATCTCCTTCCTTCTACTTTGGGTTTACTTCACTCCTCTTTCTCTAGCTTTTTGAGATGGATTCTTAAGTCATTGCCAAAAACACGAGAATTCTTTAGTAGAATCTTTCAAACTTGACATTCTGACAGGGGCAAAAAGGGCTGTAGCATAATATCTAATGGCTTAACAGTCTACTAAAAATAGTTCTTCTACAGCCTTCCCTAAAGATACAGATTATCTGAAACAGAGTCTTGGGTCTTTGGGATTTCCTAATGGAGCTCATTGAACATTAAAAGATCGTACATTAAAGAAGTGGGCTGGGATAAATGTGGGGATGGGGTTCTTTCCCTAGCTTGAAATACCCTTTTCCTTCTAGGTGATACAAACAAAACTTAAGGACCACTGAATTTATACAGGATTTAGGCTTTTTTTTTTTTTTTCAGTTGTTAGATCCTCCTAAGTTTTAGTGACCAAGTTATCTGCTGGCTAATGCCTGCCCAGGACAAATCAGCATACAGGTGTGAGAAATGCTGTTATTAGTCTACAGAGGCACAATTTTAGAGGAGGATAACTGAGATCAGAATCCAGGGAATGGAGCCAAAGTTGGAAGCCCAAGGCAGCCAACAGGAAAATAAAGCCAGAGAGATTGCCGAATGAGTCAGGTTGGTCGGAAAAGCCAAGAGATAGAGTAAAGATAAAACAACTGAAATGGAACAGCCGTGAAGTTCATTGCATTAATGTACAGCTGTTACCACAAAATTCATTTTATGCACAGTTAGCCATCTTCACTGGGCCAAGTATAATGGGAGCTGAGAGATTGGGGAGGACTCTAAAAGGGACCAAATTTGTGTGTGTGTGTGTGTGTGTGTGTGTGTGTGTGTGTGTTCACATGGAGTTAAAGCAATGTAGTAAAGTGTGTTCATATGGAGATAAAGCAATGTAGCAAAGTATCACCATTTGTGGAGTCTAAATGGAGAGTATATGGGTTGCCACTGGACTATTATTTAAAATTTTCTGTATGTTTGAAATTCTAGTTGCTGACATTTCAAATTCTAACTTGATGGCTGCCCATTTTTCCTATGTTTGATCAAGCTAGATGGTCAAGAATAAAAGATACATAGAGCATGTTTTAGGAGAATCTGGCACTAAAATAACACTAAATGTTACTTGACGTCTACCTAATCAAATTGGAGAGTATCTTGCCTCCAGAAGTAGAATTAATGAGGAAGGCAGTAACAGATTCCTTAGTGTGTGGTGGTTCTCAGAGGCACATGCAGAACAAGAAGACAATTGCAACTGTCCCCAGAGATAGGGAGACAAGACAGCGTGGATAACTGGCATTGATGAAGGAAAAAAATTTAGCAAAAACTTTGAATTTAAGGGAAGCTCTCAAGGTACCAAAGTATCACTCCAAAGATTATTTGATACTTGAAAAGATAAAAATATATCTTTATAGTTGAGGGATGTGGCATTCACCACTTTATTAAGCAATAAAACTTAGCATCACTAATCATGGGAAAACCTGACTTTCTGTGTGTAGTGATGTGATGCAATATGAAATACATAACTTTTTCTTATTTTGTTTCCTAGAAATTAGTTTTTAAAAAACTGTCCTGCCTACACCTGGCAAGTGTTTTGGAAAGCCTCTCCCACCCCAGTCCATGCCAGCTCACATCTCCTTCACCCTCCAGCAGTTGCCCTCTAGAGATGACCTCCCATTACTCAACCTCCACCCTCGGATGGTTACAACCCTGCATAACTAAGGCAGCAGTTAAATTTTAAACTTCACTGATGACAGGCTGCCAAGTCCAAAAAATCCACCAATGAAAATCCACCTACCCCCCCACCCCCAATTTCCTACCCCCAAGCCATAAAAACCCTATCCCCTGCCACCTCCCTGCAGCCGTTTCTCTCTCTCTTGAAGCCCTGCTGGGGTAGCTCTGTTTCCCCCAAAATAAAACTTTGCCTGGGGAAAAAAAAAACATCCTGAAATTTTAATTTACAAGACAGTTGCAAAAATAATACAAAACCAAAACAAAGAATTCCAATATACTCTCTACCCAGATACCCATAAGAAATACATAATTTCTTACAGAGAACCTTTAACATGAATCTAATCAGGCCTCTAGACTTAACTTCCTGCTTTCTACAAATATATAGGTAACAAACAAGTAAAAGAAACTATGAAGAAGCAATCAGATAAAACCAGGTTGTGTTACATTCTATGTAATAACTCCCCTATATTCTTCAAAAAGTCAGTTCTAAGGTAAGGGTTGGGGGAGAGGTTAAGAGACTAATAACCAATGCAGTTTGCATCTAGTTTGGATCCTGGTTCAAAAAAGACATTCTTAGTATGGTTGCAGAAATTTTATTTACATACTATATATTAGATGATATTATAAAATTATCATTCATTTTCTAAGGCATGATGATCTTTGGACCTTCATTCTTTTCTAATATCAGTATTTAAAGCTACAAATTCCCTCTTGAGCACCATTTTAGATGCATTCCACAAAATTTCATTTGCTGTTTTTTCACTATTCTTTAGTTTTCTTCTTTGACCCATGTATTACTTAGAAATGTGGTTTAATTTACATATATTTGGGGCAATAAATATTTTATTGCTATTGGTTTCTAAGTTAACCCCATTGCAGTTAAAAAAAAAATACTCTGAAGGATTTCAATCCTTTTACATTTGTTGAGACTTGTTGTATGATCCAGCATCTGGTTTATTTTGGTAAATGTACCATATGCTCTTGAAAAGAACGTGTAATCTGCAGTTGTTAAATATACTATTTTATAAATTTCAATTAGACCAAGATGATTGACAGTGTTGAGATCCTCCATGTATTTACTGACTTTTTTGTACAGGTGTTTTATCAATTGTTGACAGATATGTTAAAATCTCCCACTATGTTTATATAATTCTCAATTTACATCTTTAAATGTCAGTTTTTGCTTTATGTATTTTAAGGCTCTGTAATTAGGTACATACATATTTAAAATAGTTATGTCTTTCTGTTTAATTGGTGTCTTTATCATTATGAATGTCCCTCTTTATCTCTGGCAATATTCTATAAGCCTACTTTATCTGTTACTAATATGATCATCTCAGCCTTCTTGTGCTTATTTGCATAGTGACCATCTTTTCCCCATCATCTTATTTTAAAACTATATGTTTTTATATTTAAAGTGCATCTCTTGTAAAAAGAATGCAGTTGTTACTTTTCTTTTCACTCATTCTGATAATCGCTGCCTTTTAATCAAAATGTTCAGTACACTAACATCTAAGGTAATTATTGACTTCCACAAACAGTATTCGGGTATCCCAGGAAATTCAGGAGATTAATAGCTTATCTCATGTTAATGTAACACTCTTATGCCTGAGTATCTAAGGTTGACCCTCTCTCATTTACCAACCTAACCTAGTCTAGACTAATGGCCACATACACCTTTGAATACTATCTCCAAGGATTTTAATTTTGATCAATATAGTGATCAATACAAAGTCAATGTATTCAAAATGATTCAAAACTCAAATGTTTTAAAGGGATAGTCAATGAAAACTCTCTTATCCATCTTGTGACTTGTCTCTCAGTCACAGTTTCCCAGCTTGTAAACAAACGATGGTGTCAGTTGTTTGTGTATATTTCCAGAAATATTTTATGTATATACAAATATGTATATATAGTCTTTCTCCCTATCCATTTTAAGATAAATGGTAGTATTACTTTTTATTTTATTTATTTATTTTTTTGCATGGGTAGGTACTGGGAAATGAACCCGGGTCTCTGGCATGGCAGGCAAGAACTCTGCCTGCTGAGCCACCGTGGCCCACCCAGTATTTCTTTTATAACCTGTTTTGTACCTTGGGTTTTTTTTTTCTTTCCCCAGGTCTTTCTAAATTGTCACTGCATTCCCTAGGGAATACAGAACCAACAGGAAATATCTGTAAATATTAACGTGATCTTACAGAAGTTTGCACACATGACTGTGGGAATGCACATGTCCAAATTCTGTAGGTAGGCTGTAAGCTGGGAGCAATGATAAAGGTTTTCAATAAATTCTCCAGGAGGAGCTGGCTGGCTGCAGTAGAGATGGAAATTCTCTCTTCTAATTGCTGAATAAGTCATCACTTCACCTTTTAAAGCCTTCAGCTTTTTGGATGAGACTTTTCTCACTGTTGAAAGCAGCCTCCTCAGTTGGTTGTAGATGTAACCAGTGATAGATGCAATCAACTTATTGAAGATTTAAGTCCATGAAATTTTCTCATGGTAACAATTAGGCAAGTGCTTGCTTGGCCAAACAACTGGACATCAAAACCTGGCCAAGTTGAAACATGAATTGAACTATTACAATAACCAAGCTAATTATATTTTTCTGATGCTATTAGATAACTTAAAGTTCAAGAATCAAAACAAATATTTAATGAGTATCTATCACAATGCTAGCCAATGGAGCTACAAAGATGAGTAAGACATGATCTGTGCTCTCAAGGTCAATTCTCGCTTAATTAGGAATAATACTTTCATCTCAATCAGCTACCTTCAAAGGAACCCTAATGGTTCTAAAAAGTACATGCAATCTGAACATCTCCAAGTCATCAAGCCTATGGGATTACCCTTTTCTTTATTAGCCAAAGAATCAAACTTTGGAACCCATGCTGGACAAGAAGTGCCTAGTATGTATCAGGAATTATTATAATAAATATATAATATATACGTGTGTGTGTGTATACTGATTAATCCTTACAATGACTCTAGGATTTGGGCATTAGTACCATTGTCAATATACAGATGTGAAAACTAAGGCACAGAAATAACCTTTGTGACTTCTCCAAGCTCACATAGTTCGAAGCGTGGCAACACAATTGAACCCAGACAGCATGCCTCATGTCTGTGTTCTTTATCACTATTCTACACTGCCTTGCTCTTAATTTTGTTGAAATTTATGCTAAAAAAAACATGGTAGATGTATTATAATAATATTTTCAAATATTTCAAAATTTGTTAAATTAATATCTGGTTTACCTTTTTGTGTATATATGTACACTTGTGTGTTTCACAAATGAAGAGATACATGCATATTTTCTTATCTCCTCTTCCTATGCTATAGGTAGGACACTATAGATACTCTTTGCACTTTGCTTTATTCAATTAACAATGTTCCTAGAAATCACTCCATATCAGTTCATAGAGACCTTCCTCATTCATTTTTACAGCTGCCTTGTGCTCCATTGTGTGGATGTACCATAGTTTATTCAACTATTCTTACGTATGCAAATTAAAAGATACTTCAAATTAATCTGTCATTTGAGAAAAGCGCCCCCTGAGTCTTCAAATTCTGCACCAATTCTATGTGCCTGGGGGGTTTGTTTGTTTTAAGTTTTTTCAGATGAATTACTCAGGGGTATCTGTTTCCATGGGCCTAATTTCAAACCTAAAATGCATATTTTCCTTTTTCTTTCCCCAGAAGAAAGGCCTCAAATGTTACTGTGCTATAGGCCTCTCTGTTCAGCTCATAACACAAATAGTTCATTTTCTTCTAATCTGTCTTATAAACCAATACTGAAAAACTAGATAGAAAAAAGTTGTTCACATACAGGCTAACAAAACTTTATCAGTCAAGATTTATAGCTTGGTTCTAAATAGACTTAATAAGAAGGACACTTGGAAGAGGCTGTCTAAATTATGCTCTTTAAAGGAACCTTGAAATTACAGGCTCACTTTTCTAAAATTTCAAAAAGTCCTCTAACTTAAGTTCTTAAGGAAATGGCAATATCAAAGCTTTTACAGTCATTCCCCAAACAAGCAACATTCATAGTTTTTTTCTCTCAAATAGTTCTTTAATGCCTATGCACTTGCAGAATGAAAGCAGAAGAAAAGAGTTGAAGGCTCCAGCAACTGGGCTTTGTGCCTATTTTCTCTGATCTATGTAAAAGAAAAGACACCATCGTGCAAAAAATACTTCATAGACAACTGGGCTTGGACAGTGCCAGTCAATATTTGATGCCCCATATCTTCTAATTCTTTTTGTTGTTAATAGTTGGTGTGGCAATGGTAGTGAAATGAGAACAATTAATCTGTAGAAGGAGAAGGGCTTCCTTTAACAGGTGAAGGGTACTGTCTGGCATGATTCCAAACACTTGTAATGTTTTCAGTGTGGGAATTTCTCCAAGTTCAAGTAGTTTCATGTATTATGTCATAGCATCGACTGAGTGATAGGTGCTAGATGTAGTTGAGCTGGTGAAATTCCTGAATGCAGTCATTCTTTAGCATGACACTATCACTCAAGGCTAGGTGGACAGGATTGGGGCTGAGGTAGAGATATCTGATCTCTGTAGATTCTTTCGGTAGCCACTAAGATTTAGCTGGGTGACGATCTCTGACACAACAGCAACTTGTACTTGCTTTTTAGAGAATTCATAACACTAAGAAAGGTTCAGCTCATTCAATCTTGAACAGCTGCTTAGCAGAGATATCAGGGCAGATTCAGAGAATCCAGAACACCCACAAAGGTTTAGTCATACTGAGTTCTGCGTGAGATTATTGACAATGGGATCTGAAAGCCATAGGCCTTCCAGGCTTAGATTCTGCATCTAGGAGCACTGAGACAGAAAGGCATGGAGAGTACGCACATCTATTACAGAGTTCGACAAGTCCATGTGCTGTACACAAAAAGTGCTGAAATGCTCGATTAATGGTTGGTCCATAAATGATCGTGGGCCACAGAAAGCAATCAACCCTTGAGACAGCAACTGCCCAATCACATCAGGGTCCAGATTTTTACTTGTGAGGTCTAAGGTCTGCCACAGAGACTCATCAAATTCTAGGCTATACCATCTTTTACATATACCAGAGACTTTTAGGAGTTCAGGGAGAGATCCCCAAAAGCAGCTCATCTGGAAGGGCATCCCTTGAAAAACACTTGGAAAGCTCTCTCGATTTAGCTTGGGCAGGCAGAGGCTCACAAAATCTTTTGTCATTCTCTTTGTTCTTCTGTCATTTTCGCAGGGGGTGGGGGCTCAGCAGGGGACTCAGGTTCGAGAGCAGTTCCTGGGGGATATTCTTGCTGTCCACCTCCTCTTTCTCCAGGGTGGAGACCCCCAACCTGTTTGGAAGACTTGTTAGAATCCCATCTCCTCATGAAGCTGGTGGACATGTTGCTACTCGGATCTTGAATTTCTTGGAGATGTTTCCTGTACATGGTGTTCAAAGATTTAGACCTTTTAAATGCATGCATTAATTGCCAAGCTGCAGGCTCTGGGATTCCCACTTTGGAAATTGGCTGCCCCAGCCCCCCAGCAGGGAGACCTGTGAACTTTAGCAATGCTCCATCCCTGCCCCATGGGCAGGGCTCTTCTACAAATTTCACTTTCAGTTTGAAATTAGAACACAATTTTGCCAGGTATTCTGTTGCTTTATACCAAAGATCACGTCCCTCAGTTTCCAATAACACATTTATCATTTCCTTCTAAGACCTCATCAGATGTACCTTTAACAGCCTTATTTCTACCAAAAGTCTCTTCAAAGCAATCTTGGCTGTGTCTAGCAAGCGCCTCACAATTCTTCCAGCCTCTATCCACTAGCCAATTACAAAGTCATTTCCACATTTTCAGGTATTTGTAGTGGTAACATCCCACTTTCTGGTACGAAAACTGTATAGGTTTTCTAGCTGCTAAAAGAAATACCACCAATTCCTGGCTTAACAGCAGGAATTCATTGGCTCAAGGTTTTGAGGTTAGGAGAAATCTCTAAGAACTGTAGCATTGTGAGGTTGGCTGCTGATTATCCTTGGGGTTCCTTGGCTTTTCCATCACATCACAATGCATATGGAGAGGTCTTCTTCTTTTCCCTCTGGGTTCCATTGATTTCTGGTTTCTGACTGCTTTCCCCATGGCTTCTGGCTCTCTGTCTGAATTGCATTCTGCTTGTAAAGGACTCCAGCTATCCTGATTAAAGCCCAACCTGATTCAACTGAGCCATACCTAAACTGAAATAATATCTGGAAGATATCTTATTTATAGTGAGTCTACATCCACCAGAATACGGATCAAGACCAAGAAATTCCAAACTGGTTATATAATTCAATCCACCATGCCTATATAAAATACTGAATTGTAATTAGTAGATTCATTTTTACAGTGCTAAGAGGTATCAATTCTGGAATTACTTTTTTTCTGTGTAATTTCACAGAAATGAGATCTGACCAAATAAGTAAATATATAAGTATATTTGTAATATAATATATAAAGAGTAAATATAAAGAGAGCCAGGTTTCTCACTGTTAGAAAAGGGAGGTACATATAATGGAAAGAGAAAAGGCTAGAATGAACCTTGTGGGATTGGACTGGAATTGGAGGTATTCAAATATTAAAAGAATCAGTAATTACAGCTACAAACTACAAACAAATCATAATGAACAGGGCAGATTTATTAATAACAGGTAATATTACTTTTCAATTACTTTTTGCCTCTATGTACTGGAAAGCATCTGCATTTCCCAGTAAGTTCTACTTTCATCTTTTCACATATTGATGTGCCAATTCACTGTTTCCCAAAGCAAAGAAATTAAGAAGGGCATAGAGCTTCTTACCCTTGCCTGACTTGCTTGATAGGGTCACAGTTGTCCAGGTAATTAAAGCGGATGATATCAGTAGGATGCCTGTCAGAGGAACGCCATGGTGGGAGTTCTCTCTCCCCTGTGTTATTCTTCTTTCTCAAAGAGGACCTAAACGCTGATGAAGGAGACTGCTCTTCCTCTAGAGAACTGCTTGCAACTGGCTGAATATCAGCAATCACAAAGCCATCTTTTGGAGGAGTCTAGAAGAAGAAAGTTAATTATTTTTGTTCCCCAAACACTTTAATAATAAAAGAAACAATGGAACAAATCACATTCAGCAGGAGCAGCAGCATATTATCACAATGATGATTACAGCAGTCGTCACCCAATGAGTACCTGTTAGGCGCCAGGCACTGCATAAGGCGAGTTTTATGCATTATCTCATTTGACCTTCACAACAGCCCTATTAGCTAATCATTACTACTCCTTGTTTACAGAAGATGAAATGGAGGATAGGAGAAACAATTAACTTTTCCACTACTATATAAGTACTAAGTCACAGTGTCAGATTTTGAATCCAGGACTGTCTTGTCAGCCTCTGCAATGAACCTCTCTGCCATATCATTGTATAGTTTGTTGCAACTGCAGTTACTTACTCATAAAAATGCATGCATTCCAAAAGAAAGGTACTCCAACCCTAATTATCTGTAGCACATATATATATATATATTTGTAATTTTTATTAATAAAATAATCAATATACAATATGAACACTCTTTTTTTGTCACAGTTGTATATTCATCATCATGATCATTTCTTAGAACATTTGCATCAATTCAGAAAAAGAAATAAAAAGAAAACAGAAAAAAATTCCTACGTACCATACTCCTTACCCCTCCCTTTCATTGTTCACTAGCATTGCAATCTACTAAATTTATTTTAACATTTGTTCCCCCATTATTTATTTATTTTTAATCCATATGTTTTACTCATCTTTCCATAAGGTAGATAAAAGAAGCATCAGATATTGTGAATTACTGATCATATATATAGAACGGAATGGTCAAAAGTTATGAATGTTTGCATTTGTCTGGTGTTTTTTGGTATTTAAAAAAATAAAAAATTAATTAAAAAATTTAAAAAAAGAAGCATCAGATGCAAAGTTTTCACAATCACACAATCACACAATCACACTGCAAAAGCTGTATCATTATACAATCATCTTCAAGAAACATGGTTACTGGAACACAGCTCTATATTTTCAGGCAATTCCTTCCAACCTCTGTGCTATGCCTTAACTAAAAAGGTGATATCTATTTAATGTGTAAGAATACCTCCAGGATAACCTCTCGACTTTGTTTGGAATCTCTCAGCCATTGACACTTTATTTTGTCTCATTTCTCTCTTCCCCCTTTCAGTCGAAAAGGTTTTCTCAATCCTTGGTGCTGAGTCCCAGCTCGTTCTAGGATTTCTATCCCACGTTGCCAGGAAAGTCCACACACCTGGGTGTCATGTCCCACACAGAGAGGGGGAGGGCAGTGAGTTTGCTTCTCATCTGTGAGAAGCTAGCAGATGATGTCGTGTTCACCATGTGCCCTTCCAGATGAGAGAGGAACCCTGACCATGTTCACCATGTCCCTTCCAGATGAGAAAGAATCTCTGACTGTGTTTGCCACGTACCTTCTCACATGAGAGAGAAACCCTGAACTTCATCGGCTTTCTTGAACCAAGGTATCTTTCCCTGGATGCCTTTGATTGGACATTTCTATAGACTTGTAATTGGGACATTTTCTCGGCCTTAGAAGCATAAACCAGCAACTTATGAAATTCCCCTTTTTAAAAGCCATTCTGTTTCTGGTATATTGCATTCCAGTAGCTAGCAAACTAGAACAGGGACTTTGCAAATACTTTTTTATTCACTGTTCAAATCCTTCTGGGATTTACTGAGGCATCACTCTGGACAAACCTACAAAATCTCAAGTGCTACCCAAGGTTCCATGTACTTATTGTGTTCAATTAAGCTGTCCACATAAGATATATTAGGAAATGCACTAGCCAAATATAAATTTTGTACCAAATAAACATTTTTTGCTTTAGTCTCACACATAAGTTAAAGTTTTTAGATATTAATTACCATCTATTTTCAACACCCTGCATTATTGACATTCCTTTGTTCTTCCTCATGCAAAATATTTTAAAATTTGTACATTTAGTCACTATCGTACACTCTAGGCATTCCTAAATTATACCATCTCAGTCTTTCCTTCTGATTTCCTTTGTGCCCCCAGGCCTCCTCCCTCTATCCTTCTCACATTCAGCTTCATTCAGTGTTCCAACATTACTGCATTACAGTTAGATAGCATTGTGCTGTCCATTTCTGAATTTTTACAATCAGTTCCATTGCACAATCTGTTTCCCTTCAGTTCTAATTACCCAATCATTTATTTCCTGATGACCTCTGTTCTTAACAGAAATTTTCCAAGTTCATTCATTAATGATAGTTCATATCAGTAAGACCAAACAATATTTGTCCTTTTGTTTCTGGCTAATCTCAATCAGCATAATGCCTTAAGGTCCGTCCATGTTGTTACATACTTCATAACTTTATTCTCTTACAGCTGCATAATATTCCATTGTATGTATATACTATAGCTTATTTAGCCACTCGTCTGTTGATGAACATTTGGGCTGTTTCCATCTCTTGGCAACTGTAAATAATGCTGCTGTAAACACTGGTGTGCAAATGTCTGTTTGTGTCTTTGCCCTCATGTCCTCTGAGTAGATACCTAGCAATGGTATTGCTGGGTCAAATGGCAATTCTATACTTAGCTTCCTGAGGAAACGCCAAACTGCCTTCTACAATGGTTGTACCATTAGACATTCCCACTAACAGTGGATAAGTATGCCTCTTTCTCCACATTCTCTTCAGCACTTGTCGTTTTCTGTTTTATTGTTAATGGCCATTCTGGTGGGTGTAAGATGATACCTCATTGTGGTTTTGATTTGCATTTCCCTAATAGCCAGGGGAGTTGAGCATCTTTTCATGTGCCTTTTGGTCATTTGTATTTCCTCTTCTGAGAAGTGTTTGTTCAAGTTTTTTGCCCATTTTGTAATTGGGTTGTCTGTCTTTTTCTGGTTGAGTTGATCAATCTCTTTATATATTCTGGAGACTAGACTTTTATCTGATATATCGTTTCCAAATATTGTCCCCCATTGTGTAGGCTGTCTTTTTACTTTCTTGATGAAGTTCTTTGATGCACAAAAGTGTTTGATTTTGAGGAGTTCTCATTCTTTCTTTCTTTCTTCAATGCTCATGCTTTGGGTGTAAGGTCTAGGAAACTGCCTCCTATTATAAGATTTATAAGATATTTTCCTACATTTTCTTCTAACAGCTTTATGGTCTTAGATCTAATGTTTAGGTCTTTGATCCATTTTGAGTTAATTTTTGTATAGGGTGTGAGATATGGATCCTCTTTCATTCTTTTGCATGTGGATATCCAGTTCTCTAGGCACCATTTATTGACGAGACTGTTCTGTCCCAGGTGAGTTGACTTGACTGCTTTATCAAAGATCAATTGTCCATAGATGAGAAGGTCTATATATGAATACTTTATTCGATTCCATTGGTCAGTGTTACTATCTTTATGCCAGTACCATGCTGTTTTGACCACTGTAGCTTCGTAATATGCCTTAAAGTAAGGTAGTGTGAGACCGCTGACTTCATTTACCTTTCTCAGGATACTTTTAGCTATTTAGCACACACTGCCCTTCAAGTTAAATTTGGTTATTGGTTTTCCTATTTCTGAAAAGTAAGTTTTTTTGGATTTTAATTGGTATTGCATTGAATCTGCAAATCAATTTGGGTAGAACTGACATTTTTACTATATTTAGCTTTCCAATCCATGAACACGGTATGCCCTTCTGTTTATTTAGGTCTTCTGTGATTTCTTTTAACAATTTCTTATAGTTTTCTCTGTATAAATCTTTTGTCTCTTCAGTTAAATTTATTCCTATTTCCGACCTGGGCTGGTTCATCCCTCCTTAGGCAACCCGGTGGTCCCCTGCTCCCAGGAGGTCACCATATTGATGTGGAACTTAGTGTGGACACCTGATCGGCATAGTGCACTGCAGCCCAGACCTCCTGGGTTCAAGTGATCCTCCTGCCTCAGCCTCCCGAATAGCTGGGACTACAGCTGCATGCCACTGTTCCCGGCAGACACACACACACACACACACACACACACACACACACAAAATTTATTCCTAAATATTTGATCCTTTTGATTGTAATTATAAATGTAATTCTTTTCATGATTTCCCCCTCAGATGGTTCATTACTAGTGTATAGAAACACTACAGATTTTTGAGTGTTGCTCTTGTAACCTGCCACTTTGCTGTACTCATTTATTAGCTCTAGTAGTTTTGCTGTGGATTTTTTTGGGGGGTTTTCGACATATAGTATTATATCATCTGCAAACAGTGAGAGTTTTACTTCTTCCTTTACAATTTTGATGCTTTGTATTTCCTTTCCTTGTCTAACTGATCTGGCTAGAACGTCCAACACAACGTTGAATAACAATGGTGATAGTGGACATTCTTGTCTTGTTCCTGATCTTAGAGGGAAAGTTTTCAATTTTTCCCAAATGAGGATGATGCTAACTGTGGGTTTTTCATATATTCCCTTTAGCATGTTGAGGAACTTCCCTTCTATTCCTATCCCTTTGAAGTGTTTTCAACAGGAAAGGATGTTGAATTTTGTCAAATGCCTTTTCTACATCAATCAAGGAGATCATGTGGTTTTTCTGCTTGCTTCATTGATATGATGTATTACACTAATTGATATTCTTGTATGTTGAACCATCTTTGCATACCTGGGATGAATCCTATTTGGTCATGGTATATAATTCTTTTATTAAAATTCGATTTGCAAGAATTTTGTTGATTTTTTTTTTATCTATATTCATAACAGAGATTGGTTTGTAGTTTTCTTTTTTTGTAATATCTTTGTCTGGCTTTGGTATCAGGGTAATGCTGGCTTCACAGAATGAGTTAGGTAGCTTTCCCCCCTCTCCAATCTTTTTAAAGAGTTTGAGCAGGATTGGTACTAATTTTTTCTGGAATGTTTGGTAGAATTCACACGTGAAGCCACCTGATCCTGGACTTTTCTTTTTTGGGGAGCTTCCTAATGACTGATTCAATTTCTTTATGTGATTGGTTTGGTGAGGTTGTCTATTTCTTCTCGAGTCAATGTTGGCTGTTGATGCCTTTCTAGGAAGTTGTCCATTTCATCTACATTGTCGAGTTTATTAGCATAAAGTTGTTCATAGTATCCTCCCATTACTTCCTTTATTTCTGTGGGGTCACTGGTTCTGTCTCCTCTTCCATTTCTGATTTTATTTGCATCCTCTCTCTTCTTTTTTTCATTAACTTCATTAAGGATCCATCAATCTTATTGATTTTCTCATAGAACCAACTTCTAGTTTTGTTGATTTTCTCAACTGTTTTCATGTCTTCAATTTCATTTATTTTTGCTCTAATCTTCATTATTTCTTTCCTTTTGCTTTCTTTGGGGTTAGTTTGCTGTTCTTTCTCTAGTTCTTCCAAGTGGACAGTTAATTCCTCAACGTTTGCTCTTTATTCTTTTTTGATATAGGCATTCAGAGCAATAAATTTCCCTCTTAGCACTGCCTTTGCTGCATCCCATAAGTTTTGATATGTCGTGTTTTCATTTTCATTTGCCTCGAGACATTTACTGATTTCTCTTGTAATTTCTTCCTTGACCCACTGGTTGTTTAAGAGTGTGTTGTTGAGCATCCATATATTTGTGAATTTTCTGGCACTCTGCCTATTATTGATGTCCAACTTCAATCCTTTATGATCTGAAAAAGTGTTTTGTATGATTTCCATCTTTTTAAATTTATTGAGACTTGCTTTGTGACCCAGCATATGGTCTTGAGAATGATCCATGAGCACTTGTGAAAAAGGTATATCCTGCTGTTGTGGGGTGTAATGTTCTATAAGTGTCTGTTAAGTCTAGCTCATTTATTGTATTATTCAAATTCTGTTTCCTTATTGATCCTCTGTTTAGATGTTCTGTCCATTGATGAGAGTGGGGAATTGAAGTCTCCAATTATTATGGTAGATGTGTCTATTTCTCTTTTTAGTGTTTGCCTCATGTATTGTGGAGCGTTCTGGTTCAGTGCATAAATATTTGATTATTAAGTTGTCTTGTTGAATTGTTCCTTTTATTAATACATAGTGTCCTTCTTTGTCTCTTTTAACTGTTTTACATTTGAAGTCTAATTTGTTGTATATTAGTATAGCTACTCCTGATCTTTTCTGATTGTTATTTGCATGGAATATCTTTTCCCAACAACCTATGTTTATTCTTGGGTCTAAGATGCGTTTCCAGTAGACAGCATATAGATGGGTCCTGTTTTTAAATCCATTCTGCCAGTCTATGTCTTTTGATTGGGGATTTAATCCATTAACATTTAGTGTTATTACTGTATGGGCAGTACTTTCTTCTACCATTTTGCCTTTTGGATTTTATATGTCATATCTAATTTTCTTTGTTTTTACTTTTACTGGTAGTCTTCATTTCTACACTCTTCTCCATATCTCTCTCTCCTATCTTTTCATATCTGTCTCTAGTGCTCTCTTTAGTATTTCTTGCAGA